>JAQQSW010001384.1:0-18803 GCA_028646575.1 Pseudocheirus occidentalis
TAATTTTCTAAAGGCTTGTGTTCCTCCTCCTCCCCCACCTCCACCCCCAAACTCCACTTCCATGGTCTCAGTCATGAGACCCATGATATGGATGGATACTCCTTTAACCAATGCTGATTACAGCCATTGATCATTTCCTGAGCTACTATGGCTAAAAATGGGTTGTCTGGACCAACTCCTGATAAGAGACCTTTCTGAACTGAGTAGCATGGTTATTTAGATGATGAACACACAATGCATCTCTAGACCCAGAGTCCAAGCCATTTTAGCTTGGTCAGACTTACTGGAGCTCATGCTTTTTCTGACCACGTCTATGACATTCTGAGGCATGCAAGTTTAGTAGAGATTAATAATTACAGGAAGTATGTATGAATGAATGAAAATAAAACATTTATTAAGCACTTGCTATGTGCCAGGGACTGTACTAAGTACTAGAGACCCAAATGTAGACAGTAAGGTGGTTCCTGCCTTCAAGGAGCCTTCATTCTAATAGGGAAAGCCAATTCATATAGGGTTTTGGAAGCTTTTCCCAGCCTCCCTTTAATTCTAGTTCCTTCCCTCTATTGATTGTCTTCAATTATTTGCACTTAGTTTTCATGTTGTCTCACTCACTAGACTATGAGACAAGGCAGTGCATTCTCTTTTACCTTTTTTGTATCCACAGAACCTATTTTCCACTTTTCTTGTACCCCTTAAATGGATCCGCAGAGTCTAGGGCAGTGGTTTTCAACCTACCTATTGCCGCAACTCTTTAATACAGTTCCTCATGTTGTGGTAACACCCAACAATAAAATTGTTTTTGTTGCTACTTCATAACTGTAACTTTTCTACTGTTATCAATTGTAATGTAAATATCTGATATGCAGGTTGTATTTAAATTGAACATAATCCACAGATTGAGAACCACTGGTCTAGGGTTTGCCCCATGGATGGTGGTGCTTCAGGAATAAGAGAAGTGTTTCTACATCCCAGTTCCATTTAACTACTATCAATCAGATTAGCTTTTACAAAGGAATATTTACTTCAAAAACATAATAAAAATATATATACTCCACAACACATAGGAGGTATAATTCTTACCCTCGCCTTCCCCTTTCCCACTTCAGTCTGTGGAGAGTAGGTTCATAGCTTAGCTTAGTTCCTGCAGAGTACAATCCCAGGTCAAAACTCCAAACCCTCCCTGGGGTCAAGTCCTAGGTGCAATGGCTTCTCTGGGCTTCCCTACCATCATCACTGGTTACAGCATTCCACATGGAATCCTGGTTCCACAGTCACAATGGCTTAGAGAGATGACAACTGGTGTGGATTACTACCTGGACCTGAAACTAAAGATAAATGAAACAGAATAAAGACCCCAGGTCCATTCCTATGGAATTCCTATGGAGCTATGGGATAAAAGAGAAGCTAAGGGGAGGAAAGCCCCTTCCCTCCTTCATGGCTTACATCCTTTGGGTTGGCCTTCACCTCCTCTTGACAGCAATCAGGAAAGAGGTCCAGCAGGAAAAAGAATGAAACTATCCCAGTCTGTCAGTTTTATAGATGCTGCCTATTCCAACTACACAGCCAATAACATGTAGCTTATCCCACTTGCCTGGTAATTGAATGCAGAGAATCAAGGTGCTTCCATATTAGGAGATCTGGGCATGCTCTAAGCTTTTGTTACAGTGGCAAATGTAAAATATTTTACTTGAGTTCATAAAATAAGCTTCACAGATATGATGGGAGAAGTATGCTTAGGCAGAAGTTTAATGTGGGAGGTTTCTAATAGATTTTAAATTCAACTTGAGTCCACACAATATTGTGTTCAGGATAAGAAAACTAATGCAATCTTAGTTTCCATTAAGAAAACTAGGACGGTAATAGTCCTGCTGCGTTCTTCCTTAGTCAGACATGATCTCAAATATTGTATTTAGTTCTGGGAGCCAAACTTTATAGGAAGAGTATTATATATTCATGAATCTCCAGAGGAGGACAACCAGTAAGGTGATGAAGATCTTTGAATTCACTTCTATGCTTTATTCAGCATAGGAGGAGAACATGGAGAGATTCTCCCCCACTAACCCTTAATGAAATGAGGGAGAATGTAAGAAGGCAGAATGAACCTTTTACAGGGCCATTCATCTCCTCTGAGGACTACTTTAAAATATTGGGAATATTTTACTTAGAAAAGAGAAGTGGAAGAGGCAGGATAAGACAGCTGATATCAAGCATTTGAAGATGTTTGATGACACATTGAAAAAATATTTGTTGTTTTACATTAGAGGGAAAAATTCAAAGCATATATATATATATATATATGCCTATAATAATTAGCAATATCAAAAAGTGGGTTGGGATGCCTGAGAAGATGGTGGACTCTGCTTCACTGGTTCCAGATGACCACTTCTTGGGGTTGATGTAGAATAGATTGCTATTCTGTTGTGGCTCAAACTAGATGGTCTCTCAGGGTTCAGTTAATTCTGAGATTGTCGGATTTAATGAAAAAAAATTGTGAATAAAAGAATAGGGATTCCATTTGTAAGATGAGGGCAATGATATTTGTCCTACCTCCCTCACAGAGCAATTATGGAGATGAAATGAGATATTACTCATGAAAAAGTATTTTGGGTATTTAAAAAGTACTACAAAATTTAAAAAGTCATGTGCTTTTTATTATCCATACTAGAATGCTTTTTAGAATCCTTTGACTGGTGATTATGACCAAGTAACTATTTGGTCTTACAAGACTGGAAGAAAGAACCTAGTAGGTGTGGATTGGTTGGTTTTAGAATGCATGTTATTGCATAATCCTCTTACCTGGAGGAGATAATAGATGATGCCTCAATCTGCTTTTTCATTCCAATTCTTGAGGGCAGAATCTCCCCTTTAAATCCATGAGAATGGAGGAATTTCTCCTTTTTCCACTTGTGACTCAATCAATCATCTCTGTATCAGGTCCTATGCTAGGTGCTAGGAATACAAAGAAACCCAACTTACAAAAAGATTATGATCTGCAGGGGTTGATAAGTATATATGTAAATATATAAAACATAAATATAAAATGAATAATTGCAAATACGCACAAAATAATTAAATTCAAGTTAGTATCTATGGTAGGACACAAGTAGTTGGAGAGGACCAAGAAAGGCTTTAAATGGAAGATGTTGGTGAAGTCAAGAGAGAGGACATGGGTTTTTTTGTGAAGAACAGGAGTGGTGCTTTGGCTGAATCATAGAGTGTGGGAGGAGAAGAATTTGAATAGAAAGAGAGAAGAAAGGTACAGTCAGAGCCACATCAAGAGCTTTTAGTTCCCTAGGGAACATTCATTTAGGGTGGCAGGGGAGATAATTCAGAGGAGAGAGACCTCAGACCTTCTCTCAATAGGATCCTTGGCATTAAGACTGAGAGACCCAAAGATAGTCTCTGTGTACTGACAGGCATTCTCGAATACTGCCTTTAGGGAGGCTTCCAGAAGAGGAGAAATTCAATTGAAATCTGAGAAAATGTAGAGATTCTATTCCAACTGACAAAGCCCAACATTACTGTTGATCCCGGGTATCTGTGAAAGACATGGCTCAGGCACACATGCCCAATGTTGTGACACAGGCTATGGAAAATGATCCACATAGATCAGGTGCAATCATGCCAGGGAAACAGGCAGGACATCCCCCAGCATTCCTGGAACATGTCACTGAAGTAGTTGGAATGTTGGAAGAGGATACAGGTACAGATCACCAATTTCCTTTGCCAAGTTCTGGCACTGATTATAGACTTCGGAAATATTTTCTGCAATGATTCAAAGTGGATTATTTCTAGCGTGTTTCAAAATCCCATACATTCTTAGAAATGTAGACTTTTGCCAGTGAAGATTCAATTGAAATGGTTGAGTTATATGAGATTACTGAGAAATCATAGTTGGAACTATTCGTGCCATAGTAGGTCAGAGCGTTGGATTAGATACAGGATGCCTGTCACCTCAATTCCTAAAGAATTCAGTGTTTTTTCTCATTGTATCAGAAGAAACAGTTTACAGTAACTTAAAGGAATATACAAAGCAGAGAGAAGAGGGACATTTTTAGGTCTTTTGTATGTGGCCCTAGTCCCAAACTCCATTGGTATAACATTCTCCTTCTTCGTAGATATCAATGCTCTAGAGGTGCCTGAGTGAGGGGCAGGGCAGAGCTGGTGAAAGCAGGAGAGAGGAGACTACCAGATTCTAAGTCCCTTGGAATTTCAGCAGTTACGTCAGGTTTTGCAGTCACTTTGGGCATTTCTGGCTTCCAATTTCACATGACAAGATGGATGATACCAATCCCACTTTGGGTTGCCAAAGGGAAAATAAGACTTTAAGAAGAAGCTAATATGACAAAAGTTGGCAGTCTGTATCATGTCTCTAACCCCAGCTTGTTATACTAGAGACTCTGGGTCTGAGGTAAGATCTAGGACTCTAATTTTCTTTCTTTCTCTCTCTCTCTCTTTCTTTCTCTCTCTCTCTCTCTCTCTCTCTCTCTCTCTCTCTCTCTCTCTGTCTCTGTCTTTGTCTCTGTCTTTGTCTGTCTGTCTCTGTCTGTCTGTCTCTATCTCTCTGTGTCTCTGTGTCTCTGTCTCTGTCTCTGTCTCTGTCTCTCTCTCGCTGAGTTACTGCTCTCCCAGTGGGAGAACTTTACTCTGTATTGTCCAGTATATATTCTCCTATGTTTGCTTTCTCTGATTTCTATTTTGGTATTGACTTCAATGAATGGGTTTCTTTGCTAATTGCTATGTGTATTCATTGTAGAAGCGGTATTTCATAGGAAGGATTTAAACCTGGGATAAAAGAGTGGGATTCTGCACCTCTTTCATTAATACACTATGATTATAAGTTTCATTTCAACTTGAAAATCACATCCCTTGGGCTAATATTGAAGGGAGTGTATAGATACAATTCTAGTCTATTATCTCCTCTCTCTTAGGATAATGGAGTATCCAAGTTTTTGGCCCCAAGCTCCTGTTTTGGGGTGGTGGGTAGGGGAAAGACAGGGAGAAAATTTGTAAATCAAAATCTCATTGAAATGAATGATGTTAACTAAAAATAAACAAAAGTTTTAAAAAAGTTACACAAAGAATGATTTCTTTCCTGTCCATGATAAGATGTCAGGACCCATTTAGGAATGCTCCCATTCCTAGACTCTTTAAGTGTAGGATGTCTATATTCAAAACTATATTCACCTCCCTCCCCTATTTGTGATATTCACAAACCCTCAAGCACCCCCTTTCAACCCTTGAATGTAAGATAATTTCATTGGTACCCCTCTGCCCTTGGAATGAGTTTTCTACAGTCCCTCAGGCACCTTATTTTTCTAACAAAATGAAGTTGGATGTGATGTAGTCATTCCACACTCATGTGTCTTCCTCTGACTTGAATCTATCTCATGAAAATATGTGGGTACATTCTTATGAGTGTTTCCAACAGGGCCTTTTCAGATAGGTGGATTCATATTTTCATCAAGTATGATGGGTATGTTTTAGGCTGCACAGCCCAGAATCAAACTGACTAACCATCCTTCATTCCAGTGTCCTAAAAGCTGCTTCTTGAGACTTTGGTAGCACAAGGAAGAATGCTTTCTGGACAAACCCCTTAGCCATCTCCTTTATAATCACCACCAGTCACTGCCCACACTTTAGTAAGGATTAATGCCCAGGGGCAACCTGTTGGCAATAGAAAGATGAAGAAAAAAAATTTGCCTCTTGGGTTCCTTTCTATACTCACATGAACTAGGTGGGTGTAGGAGGAATCACTATCCCTAGCTTCAGAATCTATTAGAATATGGCAGTCAGATGACCAGGATTCTAATTTACTGCCTATATGGCCTTGGGTTAGTCATCTTTCCTCTCTGGGCTTCATTTTCATCCTCTGTAAAATGACAGAGTCAGTCGAGATGAAAAACAAGTGAGAGCCAGTGGTGTACTGCCAAAGACTCAGGTTTTGAAATTAAGAGGCCTGATTTGAAACCTTGTCCTGCTGTTTCCTGTACTAGTTGTTTGTGAATTATGGGTCTCAGTTGCCTGATCTGTAAAATGTGTGAGTTGGGCTAGATCATCTTCATCCTTCCATCTAGTTTTAAATCTGGGTCTTCCATGAAAGGTCTTCCCCTTCCACCTTTCCTTGGCAACACAGCAGAACCACTACCTTTGGACTTAGAAGTAGGACCACTCATGGCAGGACACGGAAGTAGAGAAGCACATTTCCTCAGGATATGAGCATACCGTGATATGCTTGAATAATGGGTCAAATTTAGCAAGAGAAAATATTAAAAAAAATAAAGGATAATCCTATAGCTGGGTTCAAACAAGCAGCTTCAAAAGCATAGGATGGAGGGCATCTATCTAGAAATTAATTACTGCAAAAAAGTTGTGGGGGTTTTAGTCAGTTGTAAATTCTGTATGAGTCAAGAGTTTGACATTGTTGCCAAAAGCTAATGCCATCCTAGGCAGGGAAGCCAAGACCAGGGAGGTAATTGTTCCTCTGGATTCTGTTCAAGTTAGTCCTCATCAGGAGTTCTGTATTCAGTTTTGTGTGCCATATTTAGGAAGGATGTTGATATACCAGAGTTTATCTGAAGTGGAGTAACTACGTAGGTTAGAGGTCTTGAGTCTATGTCCTATGTAGACTGGTTGAAGGAACAGCAAATGTTGAGACTTGTGGTGATGGCAGGGAACATGTGAAAGCTATCTTTAAATATTTGAAGGCCTGTCGTGTGGGAGAATTAAATCCATTCTACGGGAACTCAGAAGGAAGAAATAGATAAGCACAATGGATGAAAGTTGTAGAGAAATACATTTTAGTTCTATGTAATGAAAACCTCCTAACAATAAGAGTTAAAAATAACAACTACAAGGAGTTGTTCCAGGAGAAAATGAGTTTTCCTCAACTAGACATTTTCAAATAACAGCTTTTGGGGAATGTAGTAGAGAGGATTATTTGGAGTAGATGACTTTTATGTTCCCTTTAAAATCTGTGACTCTGTCATTCTAAAACTTGGAAAGGAAAACAATATACTTGTCTCTATCACAGTCTAATGGGTATCACTTATGGTGAGTATATATCTGTAATCCATAAGTGTGTTGTTTTTGAGACTACTAGGTAATGTATTTTCTGAGGTCCTATTTTCAACATTTTTGTTTTGGCAAAACAAAACAAAGACAAAATGCCTGTACATAGCATAATATAACTGTACCCCAAATCACAGAAATCAGTTAATCAGGTCAAAATATCCAAATGATTTCCATCACATAAAGTTTCCTAATGACTGCCTGATTTCTTGTCATTTCTCACCTGCATGTCATAGCATTGAAGAAGAACTGACAGCCATAGTCTCCATGATCCCTCAGACCTGGACATTTGAAAACATCTGGAGAACTGGTTGAATTTGAAAATTTTCATCCAGATGTTTTGCACTGAATAGTCTTACAAGTAACTAACACCTTGTAAATCTTTTGGCCACTGAGCTCTGAGCCTTTTTATTTGCCAATAGCTCTACTTATACTCTGTAACATGTCTCCAAATTAGCTGCAATTATGCCTTTCCCAAAATGTTTTCAGAACGAACACAATTTTCCATCCCACGGGCTAGAGAGCAGGTTTGTGTCAGCTTATGGGGATAAGCCATCCATTGGTTTATGTTAACTCTTTCCTGAGCCAATTCTCAACACTGCCATTTGGGCCACTCGGCTCTATTTGTTTGTATGCATTGGGGAAGAATGAAGACGGAGCCCGCAGCCTATACACACCCAGGGATTCCCCCAGATGTACAGTTTTAGTCCCTGATTGCACACTCTGAAAGTCATTTGGAGCCCATGGCTTCCAGCTGGAATGAAGAATCAGGGAGGAGTTGGAAGACAAGTTCCTGAGTATCCTTGTATAGGCCAGGAGGGAGGAAGAATCAAGATGAGGATATTTCATAATCCCCGAACTCAAATACCATTTAGAGATACTACATTTCAATAATTTCATGGATCCATAGTCTCATTGATATATTTCCTTCACTGAGGCTGATCACAATTCATCCATGTCTTCTCATCCTGTGTGATTTCTGAAAGATCCTTCAACATGCTAGAAGCCTTCCTTTAAGGACTTTTATTTATTTATTTAATATTTTACAGGAAATTGTTCTGTTCCATCCCTTGTTCTTACTATATGACCAGGTGGTCTTTTTTTCCAAACCTGTATTTTCTAGATAGCTCTTATAACATTTCTCATTTATAGATCATTTTAGGAAATAAGCTATGACTCATTTTTACTCAGCATGCATCTCTTCATTGAAATGACAATGCAGTGCCATGTTAATATGGTGAATGACCAATACTAGGATGCATAGTAATGTCACTGAATGATCTCCACATCGGTCATACTGAGTTCTCTGAAGCAGAGTTACATACGTGCTAAATAATTCGTCCTAATAATAGCTAATATTTATGTAGTGCCTCAGGGTTTGCAAAACACTTTACAAAAAGCCTCATAACAAACCTGGGAGCTAGGTGCTAGTATTATCCCCATTTTACAGATGAGGAAGCTGAGTAACTTGTGTAGGATAACAACATTCAGTAAGTGTTTAAAGTCAGATTTGGACTCAGGCCTTCCTGACTCCAGGTCTAGCACTCTGCTTCACCATCTAGCTGCCTATAAAGAAGGAAACATATATAAGCCCTAGATCAAAATTCCTCTCTTAGGAGCCAAGGACAAACTAGGTATAGATTCACAACTCTACATCACAGTTAAGCCAAACACCTTGAGGGCTACAATAAAAGAACTTCTGGGAACTATGAACTATCATTTTGAAAAATGGAGTCCAGTTTCCCAGGGCTCTTCTTGCCTTAGACCATGCAAGAAATGTTTTGTACCAACTGTAGTACTTTAGTAAATGCCCCCTTTCTAAAAAAAGCATATTAAGTTTTGTTGACTAAATTATATCAACTAATTACTAGTAAGAGATTGTGAATGTAGAAATATAGCTCAAGAAGATAAGTCCTGTCCTTAACACCTAAGGGCTACCCCTAGAGCTTGAAGGAATGTAGTAGTTATGCTCTAGAGACTGACTTCATGAGTATAAATGAAGGGTGGAATAGTCACCTCAGATCATGTGCTTCAGTGGGAATGTCGTATGAGATGAGATGTTTCTTGTTCAGATATTTTATTAGACTAAATGGTCTTTAAAGCCCCTTCTAGTTCAGCAAATCTGAGACTTTGGGAGTCCTGTGAGTTATGAAGTGAAATTATATTGCATATTATTCTCATTTTGGAGGTGAGGAAACACAGACTTTAAGAGGTGAAATATTGTCCCATTTTCATGCAATTATTAAGTGGCAGAGACAGGATTTGAAATCAAGTCTTGTGAATCCAAAACCAATTCTGTGTCCAATAAACTACACTGCCAAACCATGCCAGACAAGTCCCTTTAGCCTACAATGTGCACTTGTATCATACTAGTGGTACTTTACAAACTTCTGCATACAACAGTATGATTCTATGAGAAAGTGTGAAGAGGGGACCAGATCTCCCCTGCTTTAACCACAGCAGAGCAATCTGGGACAACACCAGTTAGATTGGAATTGATTCTTCTCCAGCATTGGTGATGGCTTCCATGACTTGGGGCAGGAATTATAGGGGAGATAGTGGGAGAGTGAGCTCTCAGGGGTTAAGGTAGAAATGCTTTCTGTGAAGGATTAAGTCTGTCTTTTGCTACAAATCTTTGCCAATAATTTTTGGTCCCTGGTCAGCTCCTTTTCATCCCTTGATTTTTTTCTACAGATCCAAGGATTAGAAAGTCTACTTTCTTTTCTAATGCAACCATCTTCTTTTTCTTCTGACTGGGTGTCTATCCTCACTTGACATAAAATGGGGGAAAAAATTCTCTCAGTAATCTGTGAATTACTGCTTCTCTATGAAGAATGTAATCCTTTAAATTTTGCTAAGGATCTTTTTTTTTTTATTGCAAACAGCTACAGGGAAACATGAATTGTATGAAGTTCTCCTTGCTACAGTCTCATCTCACCTCCTCCCCATGTTCTATTTCTTTTTTCATTACACTTTGTAGAAATAGACAAAGTCAAATATACATGACAATAGTAGAACTTTAGTCACACAAAGGATTGAGATAAGGTTCATTCACATTTCCTGGATATCATGATAATCCACTTATCTTTGCTGTCTTTTATGACAAGATCTTTTATCACTATTATCTTGGTCACAAGGTGACAGGCTCCTCCTTCTTCCTTTTGTTTCTCAGAGAAATTCATGAAGATCCTCTTCTAAGATGGAAATGGAGTGGCCCTATATGAAAGTACAGAAGTAGTTTCTTTTTGTTCCAGTGGCGGAAAAAACAAACAAACCAGAGACTAATACTATAAAATTAATAAAAATTTCACTTGTTCAACAATTTAGTTTAGACCTGTTCAAGTAGTCTCCTCTCCAATTGGAAGATACAAAATATATACTGAAATTCATTAATATTAGGTGCTTTCCCACAATTTTCCCTCAGTCTTTCTGGTAGGAAGGGGGGAGTGTCAGAGTGAGCCTTTATGGGGAATGAGGAACAATGGAAATTAGATAAGAATATCCATAAGAAACATTCTTTAAAGATATCAATATAATATCAGTTTAGGACCATAAATCTAGACCTGGAAAAAACTTAAGAGGCCATCTAGTCCAATCCCTTCATTTAAAAAAATGTGGACACATTACACCTATCAGATTGGCTAACCTGACAAAACAGGAAAATTATAAATACTGAAGATATGGGAAAATTGGAACACTAATGCATTGTTGGTGGAGTTGTAAACTGATCCAACCATTCTGGAGAGCAATTTACAACTATGCCCAAAGGGCTATAAAAATGTGCATATCCTTTGACCCAGCAATAACACTTCTAGGGCTGTATCCCAAATAGATAATAAAAATGGGAAAAGGACCCAGAGATGCAAAAATATTTATAGAAGTTTCTTTTTTGGTGGCCAAGAACTAGAAATTGAGGAGATACCCATCAATAGGAGAGTGGCTGAACAAGTTGTAGTATATGAATGTAATGGAATACTATTGTGCTGTAAGGAATAATAAGCAGACAGACTTCAGAAAAACCTAAAAAGACTAATATGAACTGATGCTGAGTGAGGTGAGCAGAACTAGAACATTGTTCACAGTAACAACCACATTGTGTAATGACTGACTTTGATAGGCTTACCTTTTCTCAGCAATAGAGAGACCTAAACAACACCAAAAGACTCATGATGAAAAATGTCATCCACATCTAGAGAAAGAAATATGGAATCTGAATGCAGATTGAAGCATTCTATTTGCTCTCTTTAAAAAAAATTTTTTTTCATGATTCCTCCCATTTGTTCTAATTCTTCTATACAACATGACTAATGTGAAAATCTGTTTAATAAGAATGTATATGTGGAGCTCATATTAGATTGCATGCCATCTTGAGGAGGGAAAAGGAGGGAGACAGAAAAATTGTGAAACTTATGGAAGTTAATGTTAAAAACTAAACATAAATAAATAAATTTGTGAAAAAAAATAAAAATTAAGAAACTGAGGGCAGAGTCCCTGACTTGTCTAAGGCTGCAACTGGCAAGATGGGGAGGTGAACTGAATTGGGAACTAGGTCCTCTAGCTTTAGAGTTAGATTCTTTCCCCTGTACTCTGCTGCCTGCCACAATAATTCAAAGATTAATGATTTCATCAGTGTGGGTATGTCATCTACTAACACAGATTTTAATTCTACTATGGCTTAGTACCTAGTCTTTCAGAGTTCATGGTATTGAAAAATTCAGCCACCAGCAGGCAATGTGGACATTAAACTCTTCAAACTTTGGTTGTTCTTTGGACAACAGAGGTATTGCCTATCACCTAGTCCAGACTTAAAGCCTTTCACATTTGGTACAATATCAGAGACTATGATTGGCTGGCATAATCTTTAAGAACCCAGGGTCACCTTCACACCATGATGAGACACCACAGTGGGACTGATCCTTTTTCCATTCAGAAAAAAAGACTTAAGGGATCTAATTAACTATAAGCTCATGATGAATCAGCATTGTGCTGTGGCAGCAAAAAAAAAAAGTCATGGGATTTTAGGCTACATTAACAGAAATGTAATGTTCAGAGAATAGTTGCACTATTAATTTTGGGGCATTCATTTCAATTCAACAAACTTCTATGAGCACCTATAATAGGTAAGACATTGAACCTAGCATTAGGAATGTAGAACAACCCTCCTACCCCCAATGGAAGACAGTCCATCCCTTCGTTATTTAGATTGGGGTGGGATATCACCTTTTAAAAAGAACCGAGGAAATTTAGAGTAGGGATGGAAAAACAAGATGAAGGAATTTGGGATGATATAGGAAGATATAGGAAGCACCCTATAAAAGACATGACAGAAATCTTTAGATACATTATTTGTCTATCATCTATCTATCTATCTATCTATCTATCTATCTATCTATCTATCTATCTATCTATCTATCTATCTATCTGTCTGTGTGTCTGTCTGTGTGTCTGTCTGTCTATCAATCTATCTGTCTATCTATCTATCTATCTATCTATCTATCTATCTATCTATCTATCTATCTCTATCTTTGTCATCACAGAAGTGAAATTAGGTTTATCAGTCTAGTCTTAAAGAGTAGAACTAGGTCCAGTGCATAGAAGTTATAGACAGGGAGATTAACAACATTATAGAATCTCAGAGTTACACAGGACATGAGAGAAAGCCATCCCTTAGAAACAATACAAGAACAAGAAATCCCCTCTAAAATACTCCCAACAAATGCTCAGCCACCTTAATTGAAGACCGCCAATGAAAGGGGAACCTTTTAGATAACTCCAATTATTAGGAGTTTTTTTTTCCTTTTCTTAAAGACTATATCTGCCTCTCTCCAACTTTTATCCATTTCAATTCAACATTAACAAAAAAAAATTCTTAATAATAGGAATGATAGTAACTTTCTCAACAATTGGGGAGCTTTAAGTGAAGGCTGCATAAGTAATTATTAAAAATAACAAATAGTATATTGTAAGGTTATGATTTTGCACCAGATAATATTTGAGGTCCCTTCCAATGCTAAGATTCTATGATTTATGAGATCAACTACAGGAAATCCTAATGGAATGGAATTTTCCCACATGTACGTAAATAGGTAATGGAAGAAAGATATTTTCCCTGAAAATCCTTATGCAAGAGCCACTGCTTTCCCCACTTGTACTGGAAATCTCAGATCGTATGCCAAGAAATTCAGATTACTACTCTTTTCTTGCTTTTGGAAGTAACTTTAAGGGATGGGAATTTCTAATATTGGCACTCATGAGCCTCCATTTCAATGAACCAGTAAACATCAAATGGCTTTTTGCAGGGAAAATTTACAAAAATGGTAAGAAAAATTGTTAACAAAACATCCTCCTCCCACACAACAATAAAAGCAAAATAGAGCACAAATTATAAAATATGAAGGCAGTGAGGCACATATGTAAAGAGCACATGTGGCAGAGCGGTATCTCACTACTTCTTGTTAACTCACAGTTCTTTGCTCTCTTCATAAAACTTCGTGAAGCTCCTTAGGTATATTCTCTGTTGGGTGTCAAGGGCATGTGCCTTTCTAGAGTCCATAGTTGGAAGTCTCTTTGCCACACTGTGGTGGTATGTCTCACTCCCTGAAGCCCCCCCCACCCCAACCCCCTCAGCTGACTTTGTATTTGTCTGTATCTGTATTTGTTTATGCTTGTCTTCAGTATGGCTTGTGTTGCTCCCAACTAGCTGTGTTTGTTCTTGGTTTTGCTTTAGTGTCTCTCTAATTCCATTGTCAATGGCAGAGGGAGGATGTCCGTGGTGGTAGTAGACTTTAACACTTATTCTGAGTTTAATCTCTAGCCTTTTTCCCCTCCCATTGCCCTTTGATACAATTAGAATGAAACATTGGCTCAGGTAGTTAGCAATAATGGAATCCTCCATCTCTTGACATCTTCCCCAATGAACTAAACCTAATCAAAGAGATACATACCTCATACAGATATCATTGGGTGTGAACCATCCCGTTTACCCATTTAAACCTTCCACATCTCTTTACACTTATTAACACATTTTCTCAACTCCTACTAGCACTGAGAGCAAGTGACCAGGGTTCTAGTCTTAATCCTGAGAGTTTAATCTTCTTATGTTAGTTTAGTTAGGTGTCATGGAAAGGTCCCTACATGTAAATCTGTTTGGACCTATAGGGTTGGATTCACATGCCTTCCTTACCTATAACATACAGAGAAGTTTGGCAGCCTTGTTTGAGGGTATTTACAGGGCAAAGAATGACTCATTGGAACCGTGGCACTGGAAATGTTTCCTCTTTTGTGGTTCCTTTTATGGAATCAAATTTCCTTCCTTGGCAAGTCTAATTTATTTTCATTGTATCTCCTTATTCTCTGGGGATACTGCTACTGAAGCACACAGGAAGTCTGAATCTTCAGACATTTTAAAGTTCACAAGATTGTTCCCTGGTCTGTGGGGAAAGGTGGGGAGGAGAGAGAGAAAGAGAAAGTGAAAGAGAGAGAGAGAGAGAGAGAGAGAGAGAGAGAGAGAGAGAGAGAGAGAGAGAGAGAGAAACTAAATTCCCACCTCAAATGCTTCCTCTCTCTGCCCCCTATCTATTCCACTGACTACTGCTAGACTGGCCTGTTGGAGAGTGCTCCTACTGGAATGTTGAAGTCCCAAATGGCTGACTATGACATGGCATAGCCTCATAGGGCTTGACTGATAAATTTTGAACCAATAACAAAATATTTCCTGGGTGACATTGTCTGTTTTGACCCAAATATCAGAATACTTAATCCAAATTGATTAAAGTTTTGTTTGCACCTCGTTCACATATTTTTGTGACTGATTGATTGATCGATTGATTCCATCAAAGTCTGGGCCTTAGTGTTTAATTAGGGTGAGGTGAATGCAAACCCTCATATATTGATTACATTAATTGAAGTGAAAGTAAGAATGCTTTCTTACACATATTACCTTGTGTAGGTTTAGCAAACATTATAGAAACAGTGACCTCTGCCTTGTTACTAGACTCTGAATGACACTGGAGGAGAAAGAGAGGTTGATGTTTTTGCACAGCCTTACCTCCCTTAAATCCAGTTCACTTGCAAGTTAAGACATCACCATCCTGATGTCATTGGTCCTCTTAGAGAACAAGGATGAAGGACAGCAACAGAAAGAGTGCACTTAACAAATGTGAGACCTGTTTATCTCCTACCTTTCAAATGACAAGTAGTAGTATGCATTTTCAACAGTTTAGATATAAGAAAAAAGTGGTAAGCAAATTAATTGGAGGTCAAATACCACTTTCAAGAAACTAAGGTTTTCAGCAAAGTGGTGAGTTGCTGAATTGTGTGAATGTTTTCCTTCTAAGACTTATGACAATTCCTCTTTGCCCTAGATCCACTGACTATTGGGAAGGCTGCATCATTTTTTTTTAAATTTTTTCACAAAGAAACCAAGTAAATTTTTTTCTTTTGCGCATACATTATTGCCCAGACATTAGTTTTACTTTGCTATTCTGAAATGCAACAAAAGCATTATTTGGAGTTGTAGCCTTCTAGAAATTTATCTAAATACTGTATCTGTCTTCTAGAAGAGATACCACTACCCCTTTTATTGTTAGGGCTTCTGTCCATCCTTGGGCTTTTTCTTTTGGTAGATGGTTTAAATCATGAAAAAAAAAGCCAGCTCAGTTTGTGATTTGGGCCTTATCCTTATTCTCTGTAAGAAACAGAGTGGATTTATAACTCTGGGAGTCCAGACTTTCATCACTATAGATGGATGGGTGTTTTAGAGCATTCACCTTTAAGATATCCAGAATACAAGCGGCTGATCCTTTGTGGATTGTAAATTTCTAGAGTTGGGCTTCTTGGTTCTTGTCAGGAAGGCGAATTTTATGATCACCATTACCTTAGTTCTTCTGCAGTGCTGGGAGCTGGGAGCCTCCTTCCTATTAGGAAGCCTTGTCTTGACTTTCATACCAATAAAGTTGTTCTTAGAGCAGAGTTCATCCTAATAAGCATCTTGAGAATTGCACCTGAACTAAGAAATATTTCCCCCTCTGTCTGCCCTAAGCCGCAGAATCTCAAGCAGTCTACATGCTTTGAATCTAAGACAAGGCTTACAGCCTAACAGCTTTTTTATCACCGTCCATCAAGCAGGAAAGCCTCCAGGTGGATTAGGCTGTGTATGTAAGAAGCTTACAAGGTAGCAGATGTCAAATCTCAGTAAAGGTCATTCTATTAGGGCTATTCACTTTCCAGGCACAGATCTCCTCCTGGACTAGTATAAGTCTGGGACAGAGATTTTGATGTCCTGCCATGGGCCCCCCTGAATACTTCTTAAGATGAAGAAGTATGCATGGCATACATGTGTGTTGATTAAAGGCTCCTACTTGAAATGGGCCACCTGTGAAAAATACACCAGGGTGGAAAGAGGAACAAGTTTCTCCAGTTTTTGGACCCTCGCCCTATTGAATACTGGCACAGTCAGTGTATTGCCAAACGAATATAGGGAAGATGCATTAGAGCAGATGACTGTTAGGAAAAATAATAACCTTTAATAAAAAAAAGCTCCAAAGAGGGCCAAGATCCACATTATGATGGTAAACCACATGGGGGCCAAAGCTTTTCAGGGATAGAAAATTCAATCACTACTGGCCTGAGAGTTGAGAGTGTTGACATGACCTCTGATTTGTTATGTGACTTTGCCCAAGTTATCTAAGTCAAGACTGGAGATGCATTACTCATTTCTAGGACATTAGTGTCATATGATTCATCTAGCTTCCTACCCAGCCAAAGAGACTTTTCTCATAACAAGGGCACATTTGCCCAGATAACAACACTGGACAAGGCTAACACATGCCTTTCCCTTCAGGTGGCATAGACTAATAACTGCCACACTCCTACTCCCTTTAATAATGAGTAGCAATAGATACACCATCAAGGTCAATGACTGTATGAATAAATCCGGTAAATTTCTAGTCATCCTACCAAAAAACATTTTACTGAGGAAACTATTAAGAACTAGGGGAAAATATAACTTTCTGTATGGTGCTTATTGCCTGGGTGATCTTAGACAATTCAGTTAGTTCTTTCTAGGTCTCAATTTTCTCATCTATAAAATGGGGGTTGACCTAGATAACATCTAGAGTCTTTCCTGTATTAAAATCATTGAGTAACAGACTTTGGTAATAGATGTTTTTAGAGGAGATGGTCTCTACAATCCCTACCAATTCTGTGGACTTAAGAATTATGATCCAATTTAACCTACTCTCTCTCATATATAATAATATATGATTATATATTATATATGTATTATATATGTGTATATAGTATATGTGTATATATATACATATATGTATATAACAACATATGATCTAAATAATATCTTAAGCTTGGTGAATGTATAAATACTTGACCTTTTTCCTTTTCAAAACTTATCTGGGTTTCAATATACAATTCATCAGTACTTTGAAGACTGATCCGAAGTAGGGTAGGTTATACAGAATCTATCTATCTTTATCTGTCCTGAATAGGACACAAGAACAAAGACTTATAATCTGATTTCTTTGAAAGAGAAATGTATATTTTACATAGTGGAACTTCTTCTCTTAGCAATCACAGAATGAGATGGCAATATACCAAGTCCTTGGAATATTTTCCTTAGGTGGGCTCTTATGACTGCGAGCTACTGCCTTTGGAAGAAAACAACAATCCCTGTGAGTGCCTGGTTTCTGCTGCTTGCAGAGCTAGCTGGCTGTCACTGTTGGTCCTATGCGCCTATAATTAACTTGGATGCCTGGATGGTGATAGAATGAGTCTGGCCAATGGTTTCCTTCCAAAGAAGGGTTTCCTGGCTGAGCTTTCTGATGACAGCAATGCCAAGTCAGGAGTTGCACAGGACTTGAGAGGCAGATTATTTGGCCGGGCCCTGTGTATGGAGTCCCCACAGAGAAGGCTGATCTCGAACCAAATTGGGACCATAAACAGTGGATTTCTTCAGCCAGTTGGTTCTTTTCCCCCCCAGTGTTATTTTGAAGGTTTTATTGTATATTTAGTAAACATGTCAGTAGCAATCACTTGTCAATAGGCCCTTCTATTCCATTTTTCATTTTGTGCCTGAGAAATAGGCTGATTTGTACTGTTTGTGTTCATGTGTACATGTATTAAATGTGTATGTGTATGTGTGTACATCTCTGTGTATGTGTACATGGGTCAGGAGAAGGGAGGATACATTTACTCACTTGAGAAATTCTTCTGTGGAAACAGGAAGTCCTCATTCCCCTCAGGTCAGATTGGGCCATTTTTCCTTCTCTTGGAAGATAACTGTGTAACCATATATACTTGTTGAAGTTTCCTCTTCATATGTTCCCCTTACTTTCAGTTTTAAATTATTTTTTGGCTAATTATTGCACCTTAATTCATAGACTTTGATTTGTTCCCACTTTTATTGCCATATACCTAAATGACCATAAAAAAAGTTCTATTTCTTTAGCCATGTGATAACCCCAACAGATATGAGTGGGGGAGTGACATGGAAAGGCATTTACATTAGATTTTTACTGCTAAAAACATTTTTTATGGTACTCTAATGAAACAGTGGGGGGGGGAGAGATCTTTGGGTAGCCTGGCATATTTTAAAATATTATTTTAAGTAACCTGAAGAACCAAGAAGCAGAATAACATAGTAGATAGGGAGTTGGGCTTGGTGGAAGGCTTGGATTCAAGTCCCATTCTGACACATATTGATTGGCTGGGGTAATCTG
>JAQQSW010001385.1:0-18800 GCA_028646575.1 Pseudocheirus occidentalis
TCTTGAAGGATGCTTTCCAAGTTCATTTTTTGGTCATGTGTTTCAGGTAGACCAATAATATTCAAATTGTTTCTCCTGGATCTATTTTCCAGGTCAGTGGTTTTTTCAAGGAGATATTTCACATTGCTTTCTATTTTTTCATTTCTTTGTAACTGTTTAATAGTATCTTGTTTTCTCCTAAAGTCATTGGCTTCTACTAGCTCCACTCTAATTCTGAAGGAATTATTCTCTTCAGAATGCTTTTGAGATTCTTTTTCCATCTGGGAAAATTCTACTTTTTAAGGCATTCTTCTCCTCATTGGCTTTCTGGGCCTCTTTTGCCATTTGAGTTAATCTATCCTTTAAACTGTTCTTTTCTTCAGTCAGGTTGTTGACTCTCTTTTCCTGATTTTCTCACATCATTCTCATTTCTTTTTCCAAATTTTCCTCCACTTCTCATATTTGGTTTTCAGAGTCCCTTTTCAGTTATATATAGCTTCTAGGCATTCTTGAATTGTCTTGGAAGCATTTGGTGTGGGATTTCTGAGTTCTGGGCTGTCTTCCTCCCATTCCATTCTTTGATCCTTTTTGTCCACACAAAAGTATTCTAGAGTTTTATTGCTGTTCTTATTTTGCTTCCTTTTCCTCATGTTGACAAGTCAATTAATTGGTTGTTTTTTTTTGGTCTGTGAAACTCTGCTTCCAGGGGTGAAAGCTCTGTTCCAAATCACTGGGATTTTCCCAGCTGCCAGAGCTATTAGGGGGTGTTGCAAGTCCCCCCAGCTTTGGCTTTCTGAAAGCGCACCCAAGGACCAACACCCAAGACCACGATTCGTATCCAGGCTTTTCAACACAAGAGCAGTTGGCCCTGATCAATCAATTCAGCCCCCCTGCATAGTCTGCAGTCCAGTGGCTCTGAAGCAGCCTGGTGGGGGCCGCTGCAGGTTCCAGCAGTTCCCTTTCCCCACTGCTTCCTTGCCCCATTGGCAGATTGGCCTAACTACTTTCTTTCCCCAAATTAATTTTCAAACTTTCACTTTCACTAACCCTGGTTTATGGGATTTTAAGATCCCCTCAGGCAGGTGCTTCAGATCTTCTTTGAAGTAGACTCAAGCTGCGCTTGGGAGGCTCAGCTCCTCCTGCCTGCCCTGGGGCCTGGCCTGACCCTTGCTGTGGTTTTGGGCTGGGCTGTTCTCAGCTCCTGTGGGAGATGCCCCTCTCCTGTCCAAGTTCCTCAGGCCTTGGCAGATGTGGAGGTGCTGGAGGCTGTAGAACCTCAGAAGACTGACTGTGGTGAGGCTTGGCTCAGCTCAGCCTGGCTCCTTCCCACTGCCCTGGGCCTGGCTGTGATCTTGGCTTCAGGCTGGGCCGGTCTCCACTCTGTTTTCTGTATTATTTGAGTCTGAGAGTCCTAGACTTTCCTAGACTTTGTCTGGGCTCATATTTTATGGGTGTTTAGGGTGGTGGTGTGGGAGCTGCAGGACCTTGCTGCTTCTATGCCATCTTGGCTCTGCCCCCCTTTGATACATTTTGTACTCAATGGACCATGTTCACTTTCTGCAATGTTTCTCTGGTCATCCTTTCTAGCACTGATTTCACATTCATTTATTCTCCTTACTCACTGTTTATAACATTCCTTGCTTCCTGTTGCCATTTCTAGATTCTTCTGCTACCATACTCAGTAACTTATTTTATTTAGTTATCTTATTTTAATTTATTTTTAATCTCCCCCAATTACACATAAAATACTTTTAACATCAATTTTAAAAAATTGTGAGTTCCATATTCTTTGTCCCCTTTACTTTTCAAGCAATGATTAGGAAAACACTTTGATATAAGTTATACATGTGTAACCACGCATAACATTTCCATGTTAGTCATGTTGTGAAAGAAAGAATGGACAAAAAAAAGTACACAAGAAAAATAAAGAAACTAAATAAAATATACATTTTGATCTGTAATCAGATTCTGTAAGTTCTTTCTCTAGATATGGATAGCATTTTCCACCATAAGCCCTTCAGAATTGTGTTGATTCATTATATTGCTGATAATTGCAGTCATCACAGCTGTTCATCATACAATATTACTGTTACTGTATACAATGTTCTTTTTGCTTCTGCTCATTTCACTTTGCATCAGTTCATGTAAGGTTTTTTTTCTAAGAGCACCTTGCTCATCATTTTTTCTTAATAGTGAAAGTATTCCATCACAATCATATGAAACAACTTGCTCTGACATTCCCCTATTGATGGACATCCCATCAATCTCCAATTGCTTGCCACCGCAAAAATATCTGCTATAAGTATGTTTGCACATATAAGTCATTTTTGTTTTTGTTTTTATCTCTTTAGAACACAGACCTTAGTAGTGGTATTGCAGGTTCAAAGAGTGTGCACGGTTTTTATAACCCTGTGGGTATAATTCCAAATTGCTCTAAAGCATGGTTGAATCAGTATATAACTTCACCAACAGTGTGTCAATTTTCCCACATACCCTCCAAAATTTGTCATTTTCCTCTTTTATCATAGGATTCAATATGATAGGTGTGGAGTAGTAGCTCAGAGTTGTTTTAATTTGCATTTCTTCTTATCAATAGTGATTTAGAGCATTTTTCATATATCTATAGATAACTTTGATTACTGTATCTGAAAACTTCCTG
Source organism: Pseudocheirus occidentalis (assembly GCA_028646575.1). Lineage (NCBI taxonomy): Eukaryota > Metazoa > Chordata > Mammalia > Diprotodontia > Pseudocheiridae > Pseudocheirus > Pseudocheirus occidentalis. The sequence goes on from JAQQSW010001385.1 coordinate 2,639, forward strand.
TCTGTGTCCTTTGACCATTTATCAGTTGATGAATGGCTCTTATTTATAGGAATTTGACTCAGTTCTCTTTATATTTGAGAAATGAGTTCTTTATCAGAGAAATTTTGTGAAAAATCAGTTATGATTGCTATGTATTTCCCTCCATACTGTCCCCCCATTTAACCTGTTCTCTCTCTTCACCCTGTCCATCCTCAAAAGTAGTTTGCTTCTGATTTTTACCTCTCTTAATCTTCTCTCTGTTCTGTGAGACCCCTTCCCTTCTCTTATTCCCTTGCCTTCCTACTTTTCTGTGTGTTAAGATAGATTTCTATGCCTAAATGCATGTATGTGTTATTCCATCTTTCAGCTAATTCTGACGAGAGTAAGGTTTATGTGCTCTCTCTCCCCAACTCCTCTACCTTCCCTTTCACTGTAGAATCTCCTCCATGACTTTTATGTCAGATATTTACCCTATTCTACCTCTGCCTTTCCCCTTATCCAATGCATCTGTCTTCTTCAACCCACTATTTGAATTTCTTTTTAGATAATCATCCCATCCTATTCAAGTCACACTCATACCCTCTGTGCATATTCCTTCTAACTGCCCAATTAATGAGAAAAAATTTACCCATGTACAAATGTAAACAATTCAGTCTTATTGAGTCCCTCATAGTTTCTCTTCCCTGTTTACCTTTTTATGCTTCTTTTCAATCTTGTATTTGAAAATCCAATTTTCTATTCAGCTCTGGTTTTTTCATCAGAAATTTCACCTCATACCTATTTCTTCCCCTGAAATATTATACTCAGTTCTGCTGGTCTAGTGATTCTTGGTTGTAATCCTAGTTCTTTTGCCCTCCAGAACATCATATGCAATGCCTTCTGAGTCTTTAAAGTATAAACTGCTAAATCTTATGGTATTCTAACTTTGACTCCATGATATTTGAAATGTCTATTTGGGACTGTTTGTAATATTTTCTCCTTGACCTAGGAGCTCTAGAATTTCACTATAATATTACTGGTAGTTTTCATTTGGGGATCTCTTTCAAGAGGAAATCAATTAATCACAGCAGTTTTCATTGAAAATTTCTTCAGAAATGATGCTTTTTTTCATCAAGACTTTCAGGTAGGTCGATAATTCTTAAATTATCTCCCCTAGATCTATTTTCTGGGTCAAGTGTTTGTCCAATGAGATATTTCATATGTTTTTGTATTTTTTCATTCTTTTGATTTTGTTTTATTGTTTTTTGATGACATATACCACCATTAGCTTCCATTTATCCAATTCTACTTTTAAAGAATTATTTTTTCAGTGAGCTTTTGGATCTTTTCCATTTAGCTAATTCTGGTTTTAAAGAGCTCCTTATTTCAGTGAATTTTTGTATATGTTCTTTCATTTGGTCAATTCTGCTTTTCAAGGCATTATTTATTTTCTCTATCTCTCTGTCTCTCTCTTTTTCTGTCTGTCTGTCTGTCTGTCTCCCCCCCCCCCAACACACACACACGCTTTTATCCTTTGGACTATTTGCTTTGTAAGGCATCATTTTCTTCAGTATTTTTGTGCCTTTCTTACCAAACTGTTGACTTTTTTCATGACTTCTTGCCTAGCTCTCATTTTCTTTACTATTTTCCTATACCTCTCTTACTTGTTTTTAAAAATCTTTTCTGAGTTCTTCCATGGCCTGAGACCAATTTCCTATTTTTTTTTAAAGTTCTGGATGCTGCAGTTTTTACTTCATTGTCTTCTTCTAAGTGTCTGTGTTCTGATTTCTCTCTATTACCATAATAACTTCTTATAGTTAGGATCTTTTTTCTGTTATTTGCTCATTTTCCAGGCTGTTTATTGACTTTTAACTCAGGGCTGAATTGGGGCTTTGTTTCCTGATTGGAACGTGCACTGTCCCAAGTTTCAGGGTTTTTTTATGAAGCTGCTTTCGAGATCTAGTTTTGGGGAGTGTAAAAGTTTTCCATTCTTCCAAAGTGGTATGATCTAGGGAGAGGTGTTTCCTATTCTACTGACTTATGCTCTAGTCTGTGAATGACAACATGCATGCTTTTCCACTCTGGAGCTGTGACCAAGGTCCCAGCTCCCCTGCAGTCACAAACTTTTTTGTGCTAGTGTTCCTCCTTGATCTAAGACTGAGACCAAAGATTGCAACCCAGATCCAAATATAGGCAATAAAACAGAGGCCTGCCCCTGGTTCCAACAGAGCAATGCTTGCAATCTCCTAGTCACTTTTCCAATTCAGTCTGTGGGCTGAAAAGTCTGGAAGCTGTCACTGGCACCACTTATTCAGTCACTCCAAATACCTACTGCTGGTGTGCTGGGGCCTGGTCTGTGATGGCACAACTTGTGTTGGATTATGCTCCACTCTTATTCTGGTATGATAGACCTTTTCTGATTATCTTCTAAGTTGCTTTGGGCTGGCAAATTGTCTCATCACATTCTTTGATGGGTTCTGCTACTCCACAATTTGTTTTGAGGCATTATTTAAAGTTCTTTGAAGGGATTTTTGGGAAAACTGAGGTGAGTCCCTGTCTTTTCCCCACCATCTGTATTCCCCCCCCCTCTCCCCAGTAACTTTTTTTTTACTTTGAAGTTCACTCAATCCATATTTGCCACCAGTTAAGGTTCTGGTATCTACTGTCATCCAGGACTCACAATCAGTGCAGTCCCACTCCTTCCCAAATGCTGCCAGAATTGATACTTTCTCAAATACTCTTACCTCTCAGTTTCTCACTTTACTCATTTCTCATGACCTTCTCCTCTCTAGTTACATACAAAGGTACCCATTCCCTTGTTCTTACCATTAGCCAAAAGTATTCTTTTCAGCTTAATGAATTCTTAAATTCCCTTAATTGACAACCATCTGTTGTCATCCCATCTCTCTCTCTGCTCTGGTATTCCAAATCCAGTTCTTCCTCATCCTTCACCCTTCAGTTCTTTCCCAGGCCATTGCCTCTGCACTCTCCTCCCTTCCCCATCTTTAGACCACCCTTGGTCAAACAATTTGACTCTTCTCTGTCCACTGCACTAACTACCCATGCCTCATTATGCTATCATTGAACTGGCCCTGATAAAGTTTGGCCTTGGATTACTCCTGCCATATGCTATTTTCTCTCCTACTAAAGTGCTGCTGAAGTAAAAAGCTAGAGGAAATCATGAATCTATGTCAAATAGGTACATTACCAGTTCATATATATCACCCGTACTGGGTCTTCACTATAATAAGATGATCCTTTTATTGCCCAATAATTAACTCACTATCCCACTTACTGAAAATTCTTTTCCAAAATTTTTCATCCCTTCTTAAACCTACTAAAATTCTCCCTGTTCCCATACTTTCAATTGAGAATCCTCATATTTCATTGAAGAAATCAAGAGAAAGCTTGATTAAATCAAAGCAGAGAGCTCCCTCTTCTCCCTTATTCCTTTTCTCACATCACTCAGATGATTTCCATCTCTGTCTACCCCCAATTCACATGAAGAGGTGACCTTCAAAATTGACAAATGTTTTTTTCTGTCTTCTCTAGTAGATTTTCCCTGCTTTCTCACTAATCTTCAATATTTCTCTGTCTACTGGCTGCTTCCATTCTGATAAGACATATGTCCATATGTCTACTTCTTCAAAAGAATCCTCCTTATTCTTTATCCTTGATCAGCATTTTCCCGCTCTATATCATCCCATCTCTCACCTCTCTTTTGTTGCTATGCTTCTTGAGAAGACTCTTTAATCAATGCCTCCTCTTCTTCTGCTATTAGTTTCTTCCTAACTGTTGTGGATGGAAGTTCAGATAACGGGCATCTAGCAGACAGAAAGAGCTTTAACAAAATGTGTTGCTGTACAAGAGGAAGCAGAAGATAGTTGTGAGAAGAGACAGTCTGTTTGTTGCCTCCATGTCCACAGTCATCAGCAGGAAGTCGGGGAGGTAACCACTTGTTCAAAGTCCTTGACCTCTTGACATCTCAAATTTATGTACAGCTTTAGACATACTCAGTTTGATGCCAATGGCAGACTATTATGTACAGGACATATTGATATATACAGACCAGTAAAGTGAGGGTATTTTCATATTTTCTGCAAAATGAGAAGCAGGAGGGGCGGCTAGGTGGCGCAGTGAATAGAGCACCGGCCCTGGAGTCAGGAGTACCTGAGTTCAAACCCGGCCTCAGACACTTAACACAAAAACTAGCCGTGTGACCTTGGGCAAGTCACTTAACCCCAACTGCCCTCCAAAAAAAGCAAAAAACAAAAAAAAAAAACAAAAAAAAAATGAGAAGCAGGAAATTATAGAACTTAACCCCAGCTATGTCAGTCCAACAGAGGTTGATAGAGGGTGGGGGGGAGGAGAGAGTTGTGAATTGATTAGGCATGATATATTTATTTCACTCTAGGAAACTACTGCTATAACACTCAACCATTTTCACCCATCAATAATCCAACCTGTGATCGAAGAATCTTACTGTCAAGAATAAAAGATTTCTCATTAAGGTCATATTAAAGGTGAATGATGAAGAAATTAGTGATCTATCAAAGGATGCACATAGCAGATTACCATCAGGATTATGGTTATGTCTATCATGCAGAGACATTTCAGATCCACCAACCACATATTCCCAGAGTCAGTCTGCAGATCTGCCTGTTGATGATGTGCTGTTATTGAGTCAAGTGTAGGAAGAGGTTGAGTACTGTTGGCTTAACAATGTACCCAGGGGGATGAGTAGGAATGAAAACAGGAGATTTTCTGTTAAAATCAGAAGCACTTGTGTTGCCTGGATTTAGTTGCCTTCATAATGTAGGTACTGACCAGAATCAAATACCAAGTGGAAAATCAAAAAGGGTCACTAAGAACAGTAAGAATGAAGTCAGAACAACACAATTGGCCATCAGCCATATCTGGTGTTACCAATGTAAATTAAATCAGGAAGAGTGTAGGTCAGAGTCTATGATTCTCCTCCTAAGCAACCCACATCCTCACTTCTAGGTCTAGTGATGTCCTTTCCCACAAAGTTATAAGTCTACCATTTGGTGAGCAGGATCCAAAATGTCCCCCTGTGTCCAGCCCATTATCTTGGCTAGCACTCATTTATTAGCAGCTGCTAACCTCTACCATATTTCTCTCCCCTCCTCACCTAAGGGACCAGTACATCTGTGATCAATGTTTGAGCTAATTGTATATCTCAATAGGTTCCTTGCGTTGTATATTGATCATTCTGAGAAAGGCAAATGGGCCTTGAAGAGGGCAAATTCAAAAAACTAGCTGGTTTGTTAGCCAAGTTATCAAGATGTAACTTGCAGGGATGAATAAATCCAAGTTGATATCAACTCAGCTGTTATTGGAAAGGTGTGTGAAATAGATTGTTCAACTTCCTGATGGATGAATTTTTAGTGGGAAAGAGAGGAATGAATTGGATGAATGAATGAATAGTTAATTGTCTACCTACTGGGTTATTCACCACTAGTACTAACCTAGTATCTCCCTTGCCTCTACCCTCCTAATATAGTTCAGCTAACATCGAAGACAATAAAGAGTCACACTTTATGGGAAATGGAGGTGTTCAAAGAGTAGACTGACTGATCAAAGTCCAGAATGGAATTGTCTATCAGAGTCTGAGTGCAGTTTTTGTTTTGTGTACACATTTCAACATTTCATAATGCCTACTGTTTGAAGGTGTTATAAAGCATGGAAGACTTATTTTATACGCTTATTTATAGCTCCTTATTGAACTTGGGCTGTGATAAATGAAGTTCCATTGTCACTAAAATATGACCAGAATTGATAAGGAGAAAGTAAAGGTTCTCTTCGAGGACTTTAATGGTAGCCTTCAAATCAGGGAAGGTTAAAGGTATGACCACCCTATACCTAATATATGTAACTGCTGATAACAAGATATATTCTAAGTCCTGGTGTCACAGAAGGCCTGTGTAATTTATTTACCAAATATAGGTGGCTGTATACCACATGGGATCTTCCCTATTGGTCCCCTTTCTACATGGCAATAGAGTTGACAGGAAATTCAATTAACCCTGACTTTCTTTGCTTCTCTTTGAATGAGGTACAAGTCTCTCAGTGGGTCAGTTCTGCATGGTGTTTGCATTTCCATGGCAACTCCAAAAGTGGGTCCATTGTGCTACTGATATGATTTGTTGGTTGTTGGCTTGATCAGACATGTCATTTCATTTCTATTCCATGGGGAAGGATACTCTTTGATTGGTAGATACATGAATGACATATAAACATCATTTTTTTCAGCTTATCTACCATATGAACCCACAGAGATCTCCCCTTTTCTTATTTATTCTGCTATTGATAACACCAGATGCAAGCCAATTGGCTAGGAACCAAGGGTCAGTATAGATGAATCTTTCATTTTCAGTATTCATTTAAAAGGGAAGGAACACTGCTCATAGTTTAACTCATTTGAGACGTGTTGGCTGATGATGCACTCCCCTAGATATGCTCATTTTTCAGTGCTAAGGGCTCCATCAATTAACTAGGCCTCTATCTCTTCTAGGAGATCAGACAAACAAGGACCCTAAATTACTAAGAGTTTAGACCATGGTTCTTCTAAAGTCACATCTTCTCTGGTGATTCACAATACTTTATTCCCAATTTGATGATGACTTTACTCAGTTTTAAATGTTCCATTCCCATTTTACAATAATACCTCTATACTTGCCTGGTGTTACAGTACTTGGTCTCAGTAAAAATCAATTGGATTGTGGGAATTTGAGGTCTCTGTGGGATGTAAATGCCCCCAGTCAATCACTCTGTCTCAACAGAGACCCAAGAGCAGGCTATTAAACGCTTCTCAAAATAGGCATAATTAAATATTGCTTCTGTAAATGTACAAATCCAGAATCCAAGACGTTTCCAGATCACAGTGGAATCCTCCTGTCATTTGGAGCCAATTTTCTGTAACTAAAGAATTTATATCTGGAAACTCATAGCATTAGTATGTGGTAGTAGTCTAAGTGAAATAGTCTGTTGGTCAGACCACTGGGCAGATTCCACTGTAGTTTGTTGCTGTAGTCCATATAAAGACTGTGCAATATGCCATCACAATGTAAAGGAGTTTTATAAGCATTTCTAAATGTGAGACATTCTGCCTCCAGACATCAAAAAGCCTAATCAGAGCCTAAGATTTTGGGGGATGAATAGGACTTTAGGACTAGGGGATGATATTGACCTCAAGTGTGTCCTTCTGGATTCCCGCCCACTTCACCTCCAGGAACTTGGCTTATTGGGATATTGCTTATATATTTTCTGGGTTAACTGCCTACTCATCCTTTTCTAATTGGGCCCTTGGGGAAATTAGGGCACTGTCCATCTTTGCCTAAGTTGTTCCCACTATAATAATTTCATTATAGTTGATCATTTTCATGCCAAAGTTAAGTTGTATATTGGTTATACTTTATCCAACCTATTGGTATCCAGTGGTGGGGCTATTAAGTTATCCTTGGGTCAGCACCATAAATTTATGCCACATTCTCTGCCAAGTACAAGGAAATTGGGCATGGTCCACCTCCATTAGGAGAACAGGAAAGAAGGCATTGGCACAGTATACAATTGAATGAATGTGCTCATCAGAGTTTAATCACAGCCACTATGTCTGGTATAAAAGAAAAACCCTGACCACAATGTGGTTTAGTCCACAATGGTCTATAGTTAGTTGCCAAGTACTATTTTACCTCCTCACTGGTCACAACAGACTATTTAACTGAAAAGTGGTTCAGATTGTGACTCTAGCATCTAATAGTTCTTGTAATAAGGCACTGATTTCTCTTGCTTCACCTTGAACTGTGTTAGAAGTGGAACACCTTGGTCAGGACAAGTGGTGCAGAAGTTCATAATCTCCTACTTGCCCTACAAAGAGTGAGAAGACATGGGCAATGGTTGCTGAATGTGGCCATTCAGTGTATTTGTCTGCTCCCATGAGGTAGCCAAGAAATTCTACTTCTGTAATTCCTTTATTCTATAAGGATTGCCATCACAGTCATTGTGGCAGACAGTAAATAGCATAACAACATGCAAGGAGGAAAAAGATGACAATATCTACCACATAATTAACCAGAGTGAGCATGTGAAATGGTGCAGCATTATCAATGTGCCAGGTATAGAAAGGGTCATTGTAGGGGCCATGGCAAGAAAACAGAATTATCAATATTGTCTAATACTGTAAAGTAAAATTGGAAGTGCTTCAATAGAGAGATTGCTGCCAAGGCTAACCCTCAACTCCCATTACTTTCCTGGGAAAGAGGGAAGGTTTTAACCAGAGCATTCAATATTACAGATGACATTTGGTGGGAACAGCTATGTAGTATGGGTGCCAAAATTGTATATGCTTAATTCAAAGCCTTTAATATACTTTACTACATAATTAAAATGAATAACACTTGCATGGCTAATTATAAACTTTATAAATGAAAAGTAAATTCATCTAAGTTATTAAATGTATGTGGCAAATAGAGCTTCTCATATCTCATTAATTTGTTAGGGTTCATATTTCTAGATCTCTGTCTCATATGGGCTAAGTATTTTATGCATTTTAACAACAAAATTGGATTGTTGGCATAATTAATACATTCTGATATTTAGAAATCACCTATAAAGGAAGCAGTCATATAGTAGTGTTTTCATAGCAGTCAATGCTATGAAAAACAATTGATAGAAACCTAGAAAATTTAATAATTTTCTGATAGATAAGTCCACAATCTTTGCACACCAAATTGCTCTCCACGACACTCTCTCTTTTGACTTTTAACAAGGTATCATTAGTTAAAAGTAAGTACCTTGAATAACAGAATTAATCTAATCCTCTATTTAATTTATGGAGGAAAAAGTTCGATACATGATGCTCCCTTGGGGAAGGATATTATAGGTTACTTTACTCCACCTGATCAGAGAAAGGTAAAATTAACTGATGAAACTTTAAATGAGTAGTACTAATTAATTCACTTATAAAAGGGCAGCAGAGCTATCTGAAGAGACATATTTTAAAAATCCAACTTATTTCACATTTGGAAATAATGAACATACTTTAACTAAAGTAAGTGTTAAGGATAGTATTACAACTTTATCACTTTGGGATAGATTCAACAACGTAGTCATACCATGTAGCTAGTAAGTCTTTTTTTTTGGCACAGATCACATGTATTGCCATGGGCATCATGGAAAAACACCCATTATTTTGAAAGGCCATCGTGATGAGCTATTGCAGTGATGAAGCAATGTGTTAGATGAGCCTCAACAAAATGAAATGGTATTGCAATCAAGCAATGGCACATCTCTCCATCTAACTGAAGGATGCCTTATCTAAGTACATTACATTTTTGCGATGGATATTCATGAACTCTTTAAAGATAACATTAAAAAAAAGTTAGCATAAACTTCCTATTAAAGAACAGTCACAACAACAGCCATCATCCAAAAGGATAACTTGATTCCAGGGTCCTCTTAGAGGATCACAGATTACAGGGGCACATGATAGACATCCATTTTCTCATATGAAATTCTCTTTTTTCTATTCTTAAATGTATAAGCGAATTCTCATGTTTGTTGTTTTTCGAGTTCCTAACAATAAAAAAGAGTATTTTCATGCTTTCCAGGAGAGCAGTAGATAGAAATATGTTAGGTTTAAAATGGAAAGCCTAAGTTGGAATACAATGATTCCTCCCCTTAGTTCATGTGACTACAATAGGACAGTACAGTACTACAGTATATGTGACAGTGGTAGCTAATCTCATCAAAGCTGATAATAAAGAGGCAATAACATCATTATTAGAAACAAGATTGTTAAAATAATAAAAGTAAATGTTTTGGAAATGTGAATAATATTTATGTGAATAACTATCTTGAATAAGGAATACCAGTTTGTGGCAGAAAACAAATTCCTTTGCATTCACAATTTGATGGATTATGTGTGACTATTATTTTGCATTAGCTTAATTTTAGTCAATGTCAAGAACTGTGGAGTTTAATTTCTGTATTTAACTGAGAGTGTTGAAACTTTCAAATGCTAGAAAGAAAGAAAAAGCAAGGTTAAAAACTCAGTTATATTTTTTAATATAAATCATAAGTTAAAACTACTCTAAATGTTGTCAGCTATGGTTAGTAAAGGAGTTAATGAAATGAAATATACAAAATAGAAAAGCAATGGCACCTGGTTTAATGACATTGCGGAGAAATTAAATTTACTAAAGAAAAGTGCTACTTGAGGTATTCTAAAGAGAAAAATACTTTTGGTAGTCTGCAAAGTAGCTATTATAAAATTATAGAATAATGCCATTCTTTGTAGATGATTGGCTTTGAAATCAGAATGTCTTGGAACTGTATTTTATCTGACAGTAGTGGTTTGATAATGGAAAGGTACTTTATTTTTTTTTCAGTTCCCAAGACCTCTCTAAGAATACAAAAATGCAGAAAAATTGTTTGTCCACATCATTAGAGTTTCTGAGCCAGAAATTTTATACACTGATGAAGTTATAGGTCTAGAACATTCCCTCTCACCTAATATCCCCCCAAATCATCACCTGATTGATATGTTCCATTTGTCTCTATTACATATTGTTTTGTATTTCTCCTTTTTTGCCAAAATAGTTTTCAAAAATTTCATCTATGATGCATATGTTTTTATAGCTATAGAGAAACATATCTAAACTTTATTGTATCCTTGGGAGAGGATAAAAGGAACAAAGTAAAAAAGGGCACACAGCAGAGAACAAAAGAAAAGTCACACAGAAGCAAAGATGGACAATTCTCAGCACAAAGAGGATTATTTATCATCTAGGCTTTCTTGAAATGAAAATTAATTGTTACATATTTTGAATCCTTTCATATTCCGCTTATGCACACAACATGCTTTTTTCTTTTCTTTCTAACTTTGTATTTAAGTTGCAATATTGAAGTTTGATATTTTTTTTTCTCTATTCTGTATTCGTGCTCTGGTGTTTTTTGAAAAAAAATATACACACATAGCAAAAGCAAGATTTTGGAGGAAAAATGTTCATCTACAATAGATCCCTCTACTTCTTTTCCTTTCATTCTGTTTTTAAATCTTCAGTCTGACTTTGGTCCTCCATACTCAACTCAGCTGCTCTCTACAAAATTAGCAACCATCTCCTAATTTTCAAATGAAATGGCCGTTTCTAAATCATCATACTTTACCTCAGGGTTAGGGGTCAGGGATCCATAAAAATGAAGAGGTTACCATAAAATATAGAGGTCTAGGGTCAAGGGTGCTCAAGGGCTCAAAAGGCCAACACAGCGGATCCTGCAGAATGAATTCAACTCAAGTCTTCTCTCAGCCAAAGAAAAGTAAAGTTTATTAAAAGTTCACCATATTGGGCAGACTCTTAAAGAGCCTAGGTATCTGTGACGCTTGCATTGGGGAAGTCGGCCAGATGTGGTGCTTTCACACACACACACACACACACACACACACACACAGAGCAGGTGGCAAAAAAGGGGTTTTATATACAGAAAGCTTGTGGGAAGAATCTAGGGGTGCTCTGGGGGAGGAGTTTGGGGAGAGTCTTCGGGAGTCAGATGAGCTCAGACTCCAGTAATGAGTGATTAGGGGTGGGAAGTTGCTGGAGGCTATCTGGAGCTGACAGACAATGGTGGGCTAGACCAGTTCAAGGGTGGAACTGGAGGATCAAGGATGGGAAATTGCTGGACAAAGGAGGGCTAAAGACTTGGGCAGAGCCACAAGGTAAGCCCATGACCTCAGGCAAATGCCTTCAGTGGGAAGATTCAAGGAGATCTCAAGAAGGTTCCTAAAGCCTGTACCTCATCATCGGTAGCTCTTGACATTGTATCTTTCTTATTTGTGATATTTTTCTCTTTTTCATGACACCTCTCTGTTTTACTTATCTGTCTGACTATTCCTTACCTCTCATTTTCTGGATCTTCCAGCCACATCACACCCACCAAGAGCAGGAATACACTGGGACTCTGTCCAGAGTTCTCTTCTCATCCCTCTCTCACCCCTGCATTTCATTTGATATTCTCATCAGGTTTTATGGACTTCACTATTATCTCTAAGCAGAACACTCTCAGATTTCTTTGTCTGATCTTAAACAGTAAATCTTCTGGATCATGTGATAAACAAACTGGAAACTAGACATTTTCTCTGATCTCTTTAATTTCTCAATTCTTTTCACAACAGAAACTTCACCAAAGATAAAGCAGAATAAAAAAAATTAGAATATGCAATATCTAATATCATCAAAGAAACAAGAGAGATTAAAAGATTGAGAGTTCAAACACACTGAAATGAAGGACAATCTAGAAGAAAAGTAGCTAATAATAAAAAACCATTAACATAAGATATGTTAATTATGCTAATAATTGAAAAAGATGCTGTTCACCTTCTGAGAAACAAAGGACAAGTAGCAATAATTTAAAAGAAATTTTAAAAACTTGAAAAGAAAGAAAAGAGCCAACACACACAGTCCAGTCCTCCAGCTCCTCCGAGTACTTTTGGCAATCCCTCTGACTCTCCACCCTGAACATGGAGAAGAAAAAGTCACTTGTTTCTTTGAGTTTTGTTTTTGAAACTCAATCCTCGCCCAATCTCCTTTCATCCCCTCTCCCCATGTATTCAGAAGGCATAAAAAAAATAAGATATTTGGTACTTGGTGCTGAACAGACATTCACTTTCAGTTTATCAGGGGTGGAGGAGGGAGGGTGGGGGAGGTGAACAGAACAGATTCCTTGCTTCCCTTTTCCTTTGGATTGGATTGCATTGCATATGCCAGGGGCAAAGCCTTTTACATTTCACAGAATCAGTATGATATATTTTACCTCTGGTGATCCTCTCTTCCTCTGGTTTGGTTGTCCATTCTTCCCTTATTCCCAGATCTGTGGTGCCTTTTACAAAATTCCTTTCCTGGACTTTTAAGACCCTTAAATGACCCCCTTTTTTGCTCAGGGTGAATGTAAATAGTAATTCTTTCTGTTTGGACCCGCATCCCTGAGGGTCTTCCCTGCACCCCTCAATCTGTTTGAAATTTCTTTTACGTGAAAGGGGTTATGAATGCACTCACTTCTTAAAGAGGCCTATTCACTGCATGGACATTGCAGTGGGAACCTGAAAAGACCTTAGAATTAAGAGAAAAGCCTGCAATCTTCAAAACTAAAAGTGCTTAAATTTAGTAAATCATTTTAAAAACAAGTGTTGCAAGCCATCAGGAGAAAGACTATCAAATAAAAATAAAATGGAAAGGAAATTGAAATAATACTATTCAATATCCACCAGAAAATGCAGAAAGGACTGAAATAATGTGTTCTGAAGAGCAATGGAGCCCATGATGAAGCCCAGGATTCTACCCTGCAAATTTGAGCTCAACCACAAATGAAAACAAAGATAGATATTTAATAATGAAGAGACATTTGAAATATTCTTAGAAAAAAATCATATCTTAAGAGATTATTTATTTCTTGAACAGCCCAAAGAAAGGAAATGCAAAAGAGGTGAATAAATGTAGCAATTAAAGAATGCAGCAGCAGCAACTGATTAGTATACACCAGTAAAAGACTTCTTTATTTTTTTTGCTTTTTTTTTTTTAGGAGGGCAATTGGAGTTAAGTGACTTGCCCAAGGTCACACAGCTAGTTTTTGTGTTGTGTCCTAGTCTGGATTTGTATTCAGGTTCTCCTCATTCCAGGGCCTGTGTTCTATTCACTGCACCACCTAGCCACCCCGAGGCTTCTTTCTTAAAAAAACAAACAAACAAAAAAAAAACTTGCTTCATTGTTAATTTGTGAAATAAGACATGCATTATCATAATCTAGTAAAATAATAAAAAGATGATTGCACCTGAAGCTAAAAATCCGTGATGTACAAGATACTTCTTTCTTAAGGTACACAAAAAGAGAGGATGAAGTCAGAAGGCAAGTGGAGGTAATAGTGAAAGGGTGTGACTCATACATAACACACTGTCTATAGCTGAATCAATGCTTAGTGTTGGGACTGCCCTACAAAATGAAGGAGAATATGGCAAACCACTCTAATATCTTTGTTAAGAAAACTACAAATGGGATCCCAAAGAGTCAGACTTAATTGAAACAACTAAAGAACAACCTTACAAAAGCAGAAGGTGAATGAAAGGGAAGAAGGGCAGGGGGATTGAAGGGAGTTGAATGTGTATGGGTCAAATCAAGGATTAATAATTATAGGGAAGTGATATTGGTCATCTCAGTGTGTGGAATGAGTGAAAACTTCTCAGTCTGGAATTGTACCCCTCCCCTGACTGCTGTCAATCACTTTACCCCTCCCCCACTGCTGTCAATCACTTTTACCTTCATTTGTCTGTTTCCCTGCCTTGGTGAGACCAGTCCCACCTTCCTTCTCTTGCAGTCCCAGTAGGGAAGAGATTGGTGGGGTGGCCTCTCCACCAATGAGAGGAAACAGGGTGGACTGATTTGGTTTTTAAATTCTGATTCTAATCTTTGAAACTCTGGGCCCTCTGCCTCATGCACCAACACGGGTAAGATAGTCCTCTTCTTCATGATGAGTCATGGGGCAGATAACCCTCTTCTCCTGGGGAAGAGAATAAACTCCTGCTCTTACCCTAAGGCATCTCTGTGTTTACTTTTCTGGCTAAATTAAGGATAATGGGTATTTTTCAACCCACACATCAGGAGCAACAGAACTTCAAGGTGAGTAGATAAAGAGAGGAAAAGATTGAAAATGGGGAGGGATAGAAGGGGGTACTTGCTTTAGTTCTAAGTATTATATTTTAAGTTTTCTTGAGGGCAAGAAATAACTTTTGCTTCTTTTTGTATCCCAAGCACTTAGCACAGTTCCTGGATCAAAGAAGATATTTAACAAATGTTTATTGATTGATTTATTGGTACTGAGAGAAGGTTCTAATGATGAAAGCTCCTATGAACAAAGAAAAATGTTCTATGAAAGGAGATGGGGACCTTTTTCTATATGTATTTTGGGAAACTTGGTGCTGGAAAAGACCAATTATTTTATCTTGGGAGGGAGGGAGAACAGGAAGAGATAATTGGATATCCTATATGAAGAGGTACCCAAAGAGGGTTAGGGCTACCTGAGACCCCAAAATACCAACATGCCAGGTCCTGCGGAAAGAATTCTACTCAAGTCTCTTCAGACAAAGAAAAAGTAAAGTTTATTGAAAATTCAAGTTTGCCATATGGGGTAGACTCTTAAGGAGCCAGTCTATACTAGGTCATTCTATGGCGCTCTCACAGAGCAAGTCTCTGCTAGGCCATTTCATGGCGCTCTCACAAAGAGCATGTCTGTGTGCTAGGGCATTCTGTGGTGCTCTCACACAGAACAAGTCTGTGCTAAGCTATTCTACAGCTCTCTTCCACCACATGGAGGGAAGACGGGGTTCTAGATACAGAAAGGTTGTGGGAGGAATCTAGGGGTGGTCCAGAGGAGGAGATTGGGGAGGGTCTTTAGGAGGTGTCAGATGAGGTCAGACTCTAGTAGGGAGGGTCTTCTGGAGTCAAGAAGAAGTCTTTAGCCCTCCTTTGTTACAATAGTTTCCCACCCTTAATGTTCCTGTTCCCACCCTTGAACTGGCCTGGCCAACCATTGTCTATGGTCTCCAGGTAGCCTCCAGCAACTTCCCACCCTTAACTACCTCTCAGGTTCCATTAGATCAGACAGCTAGGTACTCAGCCTGACTTTAGGTTCTCGGTCCTTTTTGGGTGTGTTGGAGAACATGGAGAACACGTGCTGAGCTTCTGAAGAATGGAGGACAAGGACCTAAGCCTCATCTGGAAATGTGAGCCAGATTCTTTCAATTCTCTCAGTGCTAGGGAACTGGGAAAACTCAAGGTATTTTTTTGTAGGTTTTTTTGTCCTGTTTTGTTTTGTTTGTTTTTCGAGGCTTATTCTCAAACCTTCTTTTATGGAGAAAGGGAGGCCCTATACCTGTGGCTCCCAAAAGTTCACCTTTGGGTTGTCTTCTAAAACATTGAGAAAAATTTAGTTTCTCTGGATACCTTAAAAAGGAAAGGCTAGTGTTTTTTTGCAACACTATTTGGCATAGCTGTTGCCTAGAAAACCATGAATCGTGGCCTGTTTTGGGGACTTTAAAAGACAATACTCTCTTGCAGTTAGAATCATACTGTCACAGAGAAGAAAAATGGGTGGAAGCTGCCTATTTGCTAGCCTTTATTGAACTGTCTCGGAACATAAT
>JAQQSW010001386.1:0-18788 GCA_028646575.1 Pseudocheirus occidentalis
GCCACACAGTTTTCACTACAGAGGCCACAATATTTAGAACAAAGAACAAAAGAATAATCATCTAGTTTCCCTAAAGGGGAAAACTCTTCTTACTTAATCATTCAGTCATTTCACAATACAATAATCAATCTTCCACTCATGGGGCAATCATAGATTAACTTAATCAGTCACTTATCTAGCAATCAGTCACTAAGTATCAATAATCACTAAATACAATCATCAGAAAATTACACAAACCCTCCACCCCTTAGTGTCTAGTAAACTTCAATTTCATCATGAATTCAATATCCAAGGAGAGGCCTTTTCTTCATCTTGACTTGGGGTGGTCTCTCAGATCCCCTGAATCCCCTTCCATAGTCCCAGCTCCTACCTGAATCCACCAAACAGTCACCTGAATTCAGAGGCAGACAGCTCCCAGGTTCTCACCCAGTCCTCCAGGCAGTTTTTGTTACACACTGTAGCTCACAGGGTCTGGCACAACTCAAAACTTTAACCACTTCTGTTGCCAGGAACTCAAGGATCAACCAAGCCACAAAAAAAGTTTTATCCTGGTCATACTTCTTCAGTCCTTCGGTAGTTTGGCTGGCTGTAGGACCCAGAAGGAATCTGAGCCTTCCAGGCAGCAGCAACTTCAGCTTTCACCAGATTAGTTCTCAGTCAGCTTCCAGATGGTGGGAAAGAAACTCTCTCTCTCTCTCTCTCTCTCTCTCTCTCTCTCTCTCTCTCTCTCTCTCTCTGTGCGTGTGTGTGTGTGTGTGTGTGTGTGTGTGTCTCAGCTGGCTTCAGTCTCCACGATTCTTCCTCCATCAGGAGGCACCAAGAGCCACCAGGAGGAACAGTCCTGATTCTGATTCTCTGTCTCTGGAATTCTTCTTATATACACACACTGGCCTCTGGTCTCAGCCAACATCCTCCTGCCATGTCAGCAACAGAAGACAGAGTTCACACCCTCTGTTCACACAGGAGACAGAGTTCACACCCTCTACCTCCTTCAAAGAAGTACTTAGCCCTTAGTTACTAAGGACCAAGTACTTGCTAAATTAATTACTATGGGTTACAGGGTCTTACAGGGTCTTACCTCAACACAATGCTTACAACTGCTCACTTATCAGGGTGGTCATTGCTGAA
This sequence comes from Pseudocheirus occidentalis, assembly GCA_028646575.1. Classification (NCBI taxonomy): domain Eukaryota; kingdom Metazoa; phylum Chordata; class Mammalia; order Diprotodontia; family Pseudocheiridae; genus Pseudocheirus; species Pseudocheirus occidentalis. The sequence goes on from JAQQSW010001386.1 coordinate 1,129, forward strand.
GGTTTGGGTGACTGTGACAATTTCTTAAAATAAGACAATGGAGAGTATTCTGTGAAGATGGCAGAGTAGGTCAGAAAATTCCAGGCTCTCCAAATTTCCTCCACAAAAAAGAACATTGCCTCAAAGTGAACATAAAGCAGCAAAAATAAATAAAAGTTGGGGTAAAGCAGTTGACCTCCTAAGACAATTTGAGAGGATATGAGGAAAGAACCAGCTCCCTGGGGCTGAAAGATGAAGTACAAACACCTCCAGGCAGACTTCACTAAGTCAACAAACAACAAACCTTGGGAGCAACTCAATTATTATTGATGAGAGAAATACAAATTAAAACTATTTTGAGATATGATATTACACCTCAAACTGGTTAAAAAGACACCCTTCAACCGGGGAATGGCTAAACAAACTGTGGTATGTGATTGTGATGGAATACCATTGTGTTATAAGAAATGATGAACTAATTTATTTTAGCAAAATATGGGAAGATTGGGACCTATGAAGGAAGATGCTATCCACCTCTGGAGAGAAAGAACTCATAAATAGAAGTATGTATAGTATGGTTATAGGTGTATGTGTATGTATATGTATATGTGTGTATATGTATATATACACACACACATATATATACATATATATGTATGTGTGTGTGTTTGTGTGTCTATGGGTGTATGTGTGCATTTATGTTTAATTGTAGCCTCCTCTGGGGTGGAGTGGGGAGGGAGGGAGAAAAAAAGTCCACAGTTGAGAACTAAAGAAAACTTAGAAGGAAGCACAGAAAAGCTGGATAGTTTTGAAAACAATGTGTAGTGCTTATTCAATAGTTTAAAAAAAAGTGAACAGTACGTAATAGAAATTTATGGTTTTATATTAAACCCTTTCTTATGTTCTGTTTTGTACTTGGAACTGTTCTTTTTTCTTATTTTTTTAAATTTAAATTTAAAAATGAATAAAAAAACAGTTTTAAAAATAAGACAACAGTGAAGTTTGCCAAATCAATGGACTCCTTTTATTTCAACATGTAGAGACCATTGTAGGGTTATTAATTGGCCTAATTTCAATATTATTGAGTCTCAGGGAATAGGATAGTCCACAAAGAGGGAAAAAGATGGAAAGCAGAACAGCCAGTCAGTGGACTAGTCAGAATACACTAATTTATTGATGAAATTCATTGTCTTATATGGATGGTGCCCCAAAACAATTAAATAGTAACTTCAAAGATCACTTATCATAGATCATCATAACAGATATTAAAATAATAATGAAAAAGTTTGAAATTCTGCGAGAATTACCAAAATATAATACACAGAGACATGATATGAGCACATGCTATTGGAAAATTGGCACGAGTAGACTTGCTTGACACAGGGCTGCCACAAACCTTCAATTCATAAATATATACAGTATCTGCAAAGTGCAAGCTGAGATATGCATGAATATGTAGCTCCAGGTTCTTTAGGACATAGAGTTTTGCTGCAGGTAATAAGAGCACTTACCACCCAGCGTTGTGAGATCAATTAAGATAATATTTGTAAAGTGCTTCCAGAGTTCCTGGCCTATAGTAGATGGTTAATAAACGCTTTTTCCTTCCTAGACCTCACTGGGTTTCTAAGTGCAAACCTTTTGATTTCTTCCTTTTGTCTGTTTAATTCTTTTTCTTTCGACCCATTGCATTTTTTTTTCCTTTTGTTTCATTTTTTTTTTTTCGCTTTTATCAAGAAGCAGCCTAGTACATTGGGAAAAGCACTGACTCTGCGGTCAGAAGACTTAGGTTCAAATCCTACTTTGATGATTCATTTGTGATCTTAGGCAAATCACTTTATTCTCTTAGGGTCTCTTTTTTTCATCTGTAAAAGCAGGGTTTTGGACCATATAACCACTGCAGTTCCCTCTAGATCAATGATTCCTCTCTCCACCCTCTCCCGCTCCCTTTTATGAGAGGGAAAGAATTTGTCATTTTTTTCCTCATTCTTTTCCTTTCTTCCACAATGTTGCTTCTTCCTTTCCCTCCTCAATTAGCCACGTTGTTGATGTCTAGAACCAAAGGTAGTCATTACTCATAATTTGTAAAGTACTTTATTACATGTTTTGCATTATTAATTCAATATAAAACTGCTAACCATACAAAACCAGAGCAATAAACTCATATCTAAAGTTTATTCAGTAGTTTCAGTCATGTCTGACTCTTTGTGACCCCATTTGAGGGAAACTGAGGCAAGTAGGGTTAAGTGATTTGCCCAGGGTCACATATAATACCTGAAACCAAATTTAAACTCATGTCTTCCTGACTCTAACCCCAGGGCTCTATCCACTGCACCATCTGGCTGCCCTGATGTGTAAAGTATACAATTCCTATAACTCTCCCCATAATTACCCTAGGAGAAAAGATTGGTAATGTAATTAGCAATCTCATTTTACAGAGAGAAAACTGAAGATCAGAAGGGTTAAGCAGTTTGCCAACTGAATGCTCAAACTAATTTCTGTTAAATTTTAATATGTAATATCAACTCCCAGGACAAGAACAGCTACTAGACTTGTGATTTCACTGGTGCAGGGATTTTAAATGAGGAAACTCCCTCTACCAACTTCTCTACAATTCAAAGTCCAAGAGAGTTGCCTAGAGCACTAGTGCTCATTTCAGTCATGTGAGACTCTTCATGGCCCTCTGTGGTGTTTTCTTAGCAAAGATACTAGAATGGTTTGCCACTTCCCTCTCCAGCTCATTTTACAGATGAGGAAACTAAGGCAAGAAGGGTTAAGCAACCAAGGTCACAAAGCCTACATATGACAGGGAATGAACCTCAGTCCAAGTCCTTTTGCTCTCTAAAAATTATGCCAGCTCTACTCTAAAATGCCACACTTCTTCTCCAAACTCAGGTGAGAATAAAAATTCTAACATTCTTATTGAAGTATGTAGGGAATACTTTAGACTTTCAAAAATATTCCTTTAATGAAGGTAATAAGTAATACTTTTCACAAAGGAAGGTAATCAACCACCATCTCAAGAGTTAGGAGACTATCTTGATGGACCTTTCCATCTAGTTTTTAAACTAAGCCAATGGAGAGGTACAACGTCTGAAAAGCTGAGAATTTAAAAGCTCTCAAATTTTATTGTGCACAGCATTTGATGAGAAAATAATGGCTCATCTTCTAAACCTCTGCCAAGGAGATCATTAATTCACTTTCCTTCCTTGAATTTGTCCTTTTCTCGAATTGACAGCACAGTAAAGAAAGTGGTGAGGCACAAAAGAAAAACAGCAGAATCCTATTGCATATAAAGAGTCATTTATCATAAAAATGGGATAATGGTTTTAAAAGTGCTGCAAGATAGCAAAGGGAAATATTAATGGTACCTAATAGCGTCATTACACAAACATCCCCTATAATCCTTCAGCCAAGAATCACATTGATGAAAGGTGGTGGTCAACTCTGGGTTTAGAGGGCATTTCCATTGGGAAAGTATATCCTAGTAGCAAAGAGTAATGCTTCCAATCCGATTCAGTTATGGCACCTTTTTCTTAGCCAAGATACAATACAGATGACTAAGTCACAGCTTATTTTAAATTGGTTAATATCTTAGATATACTAGATGTACAGAGTATATGTATGTGTATGTATATATATATATGTGTACATATATATACACATATATGTGTGTATACATATAGAGAGAGAGATATAGATACTATACCAAACATAGGTATACTAGAAAGAGAGACTTGTTTCATTAACAATTCATTTATACTCCAGAAAGTCAATAACAGAAAGAACTCATCCCATTATGTGCTAAAATGGTTATAAAATCACTGTTTGTGATAGCAAAAAGCAGGAAACAAGAGTGTATGCCCAATATTTGAGGAATGGATGAACAGATTGCAGCATATGAATGCAATGGAATACCATCACAACATAAAGGATAGATATGAAGAATTATGAAAATGTGGGAAGATTAGTATGAATCAGTACAGATCGATAATGTATGTCTGTGTATAATGACTATAATAATAGGAATAAAAACAACACACAAAGAATTCAGAATTCAAGTCAAATACAATAATCATTTTGGTCACCTATTGTCTAAAACATATTATTTTCCTTTTTCTTAAGGAATGATGAGTCTTAAAGACTCAAAAATAAGAGTCTTAAAGACCTGCCTTTGACACTTAAAAGCTATGTAACTATTGGCAAGTCACAGCGTCCCAATCAACTGTCCAAAACTACAAGGAATTGCTCATTTGCTCCAGTGATGGGAGGTTCCATGTTTATATGAACTTACCTGCCCCACCCTGGCAAGCCTGAGAAAAGCTGCTTTTGTTAACAGTCTCTTACTTTATAAAGAGTGTAGCTTAAGTGTTTAAGGGAGAGTTTGGAGAGGGGTAATTTAGTGATTTATCAAGACAAAATTTATTAATATTAATAATATTAATTTATTTATTAATTGATTAATTAATTTATTAATTAGCCATATTAATAAATAAAACAAAATGAGCATCAGGACTTTTTAAAAAATCTATTACATAATCTCTGAGAAAGCTAAACCTGCCCAACATATATTATTAGTTTCAATTTGTCAAACACTTTCCTGGGCTATTCTATCATCTTGGGGTTTTAACTGGGAAGGGAGAAGGGGGGGGGGGGGAAACTGCACAGGAGAGAAACAGAAAAGAAGGTGAAGAAGAGAAAGTACCCCATACAGCAAGAATGCATGTATCAGGTTTTTAAATGGCCTTTTAAAAGTTGGTCACAAGTATCTGCTAAGTGGCCACTGTGTATAGAACACTTCCCAGCCATGCAAGGAGATACACAAAAAATGTAACTATGATCCTGACTAAGTGCCCCCTAGAGGGTGACTGGAGAACAAAGACAGATATACAAGAAAAGAGAAACAGTCTTATATAAGTTTAGACTTCCAGGTTTATTTAGATTTACTAGGCACCTGTATAAACACACGTTATATGTTTATCATCTGTGAGCCCTCATTCTCTTAACATGAGCAGCCCAACTGTATTCTTTTCAGCACTTCTTGAGCATGGATAGGTCATCCTCAGAAATATGCTGCAGTCTACTTGTGCCCTCCATGCATGCATAGCATGTTTCATTAATGAATGCACCTAAAGAATTCATATTTTTAAGGAACATGTTTATTAAATATCTAATCATAAAGGACCTTTTTATTCATCAAACTAAAGAAACCAAAACTTAACTTTAAAAATTAAATTTACTTAAAACACTTAAAAAATGACACATGTGGGGCAACTAGTTGGCACAGTGAACAGAGCACTGGCCCTGGAGTCAAGAGGACCTGAGTTCAAATCTGACCACAGACAGTTAACTAGCTATGTGACCTTAGGCAAGTCACTTAATCCCAATTGCCCCTCCAAAAAGGAAAAAAAAAAAGACGCATGCTGTACTGAAATAAATATTTTTGAGAAATTAGCAAGTACTTGGGGAAATCACAGTCCACACTGTGCACATAACACACATACACACACGCATAGGATCTGCACTCCTAGGATCTTCCTGTATTTTCCTTTGGTTAACAACAATTTCAATTCTTCAGCAACTGAGATATCCTGACCACAGAGAGAGAGAGAAAGAGAGAGAGAGAGAGAGAGAGAGAGAGAGAGAGAGAGAGAGAGAGAGAGAGAGAAGAGGAACCAGAACAGAACTTTAGCATACACCCACAGTTAGGGAGCATGACATGGAGAAAGACTCAGCAAAGAAGTGTGAAGAGCAGTTAAACATGTAGGAGAAAAACTGAGAAAGCAGTGATGATCAACAGTGTCAATTGCTGCAGAGATGTTTAAAAAGACGCAGATTCAGAAAAGGTCATCAGATTTAGCTATTATGAGATCACTGGTAACTTTGAAGATGGCAGATTAAATTGAATGATGAGATGAGAAGTTTTATTTCAGCAGGTATAAAAGAGATTCAGAAGAAGTAGAGGCACCAACAGTAACCAGATTTTTCAAGGAGTTTAGCTGAAAAGGGGAGGTGCAGTATAAGCCAATAGCTAGTAAGGATGAGAGAATCTGAGGTGGCTAGGTGGTTCAGGGGATAGAGTGTTGGGTCTGGAGTCAGGAAGATCCGAATTCAGATCTGGCCTCAGACACTTACTAGCTATGTGACCCTCGGCAAGACACCTAACCTCTGTTTGCCTTAATCCAGTAGAGAAGGAAATGGCAGACCACTCCAGTATCTTTACCAAGAAAACCCCATGGATCTTATGGTCCTGGGCTCACAAAGAGTCAGATATTACTGAACAACAAAATGACAGAATCTAGTGAGGATTTTTTAAGGATGAAGTAGACATGGCAATATTTGTTGGCAGTCAAAAATAAGTCAAAAGATAAAAAGAGAAATTGAAGATTGTTGGGAGAGGGGATGAATATGAGGAACAATCTGTTAGATAAAACAGGAAAGGATGGGATCAAGGGCAGAGGTAGATGGGCTGACCTTGGCAAGGAGAAGAGCCATCTCTTCATCAGAGACTGGAGTGAAGAAGGATATTGAGTAGAAAGATGTCAAAGGAATGTGAGATTAGAAGGGGAAAAGAGGGGCTCTAGGCAAATGTCCTCAGTTTATTTTATTCTATTCCTTACAACAACACTGTGGTTAAATGGAGACTGAAGCAATGCATGCTATCATTCTTTTCTATGTGTGGTTTTTATTTCTCTTTTCTCATTGTTCATTCCATTGGCTATAATACCTATACAACCAGACAATGTGAAAGAGTTTGGAGATCCTATACATGATTGTATACCACTATGGCGGGGGGTGGGGGGAGGAAGGGGAGAAAAATCTGAAACTCAAGTGATTCTGGAACTGAATATTGTAAACTAAAAGTAAAACAAACAAGTCAATAAAAAAATTTTTAAAACAACACTGTGGAGGCAGGGTAAGGACTATTGTCCCTATCACATGTTATAGGGGGAAAATACATAAAATTTTGGGAGAAAACCCTTTGATTTCTAGCTGCTGACTTTGATTGGTTTGGGGAAGTACCCTGAAATTCTTCTAGGGTAACTGGGAGAAGGGCAGAGGTCATCTAAAATATCCTCTTCCCATTAGACCCTACTTCTATTCTTTGAAGAAAAAGCTAAAACATGCTTTAAAATCTACCTCTATCTTTGGACAACAGGTTAATGAACATCATTTTAATACTCTTCCAAAGAAAAGACAGCTTTTATGAAAAGTCTTCCTTTTCATAAACAACATCAAAATGCAAGTTTTATGGAAGAGATAGTGGATGTGAGTAGACTGAAGCATATAACAAATGATAACTTGCATGCAATAAAGACATCATTAGGTACATAGGTGACCAGAAATGGAGGTGGGCCAGTCACATTCAATAGCTTGCTAGTGAATAAGAGCTAGCATTTATAAGATATTTTTAAGATTTACAAAGCATTTTGCAAACATTATCTCATTATTAATATTCACAACAGCCCTGGGAGGTAGATGTTGATGAAGAAATTAGGACAATAAGAGTTGAAATTATTTGATCAGAATCGTGCAGTTAGTGTCTGAGGTCACATTTGAATTAACTCCAGGTTCCATATTCTATCCATTGCAACACTTACCTGCCTATCAAGAGCAAAAGATGATAGACCAGTGGTTCTCAACCTGTAGGTTATGTTCAATTTGTAACAATGAAAATACATCCTGCATATCAGATATTTACATTACGATTTATAACAGTAGCAAAATTACAGTTAAGAAGTAGCAATGAAAATAATTTTATGGTTGGGGGGTCACCACAACCTGAGGAACTGTATTAAAGGGTCATGACATTAGGAAGGTTGAGAACCACTGTGATAGAGGGACAACCTGAGTGTTACACTGTTATCCATGAAATATTAAAAGACTCAGTGGAATCACTGTTATACTCCAGCAGGTATAGATACTCTATAGAGAATTTATGGAAGGACACAAGTAAAGAATTATATTAGGTAAGAAGCCACTAATGAGTCACAACATGTACACAAACTACCCTCATGAATGAACAATCATGGGGTTGAAAGGACTAGAATTATACATACAGCGGTTGTCCACTTCAAACACATAAATGCAACCTGTTATAATAGGAAATATTTTTAATGCCACTAAAGACTCAGAGAGAAACAAAGTATTTGAATGTATGCAAGAGAAACCTCAATTACTCTGTTAAATGAGATTTGCCTAGGCTGTCAAATTTAAAACCAATTCAAGGGAACTGGGAAAACAAGCTAGCATTTTGCTCTATTCCTCAGATATTTTCTGACCTATTAATCTGGAAGAAAAGGAAAATATTTCAGTTGGAAAATCTAGGCAAAATGTTCTTCATCACATCATGAAGAATTCCAGAATACTAGCCCTGGGAGACTTTAGAACATGTTGAGTTCAACCTCGCTTCTTACTCCCTTTGCCCCCATCATTTTACAGATGAGAAGATGAAGGCTTGAAGAGGAAGTGACTTCACCCTCTCTACACCTCTATTTCCTCATGATAAAGGAGGGAATGAAGTTGGTATATGTAACTGAAAGCTTCAGAAGTAAGACAGCATTAGGCTGCATAGCATCAAGTGATGGATGGTGAAGTCATCTGCTAATGAAGCAATTACTGAACAATCAAGTGGAAAAAACAAATTTGAGGACTAAAGAAGAGATGAGTGTCTAGCAACTGGTAAAGCTGAGCACAGAATTTTAGGACTGAAAGGCATCTCAGTGGCTTTCTAGACTACCTCATACCCAAGAGGAATCCCCTACAACAGACCTGACAAGTAGAGAGGCTCTGGCAGAAGACATCCAAGAAGGAGGACCCCACCACCTCTCTAGGCAACCCATTCCACCTTTGAAAAGCCCTCATTGCTGGGAGGTTTTCCTAACATCAAGCTAAATTTACTTCTTCGTAACTTCCTCCTATTGTTCCTGGTTAGTGGAATAAAGAGGTAGGGAGAGGAAAGGGAGGTAAAACTCACTCCTGGTAATTAAGAACAATTAAATTAAATAAGACAAAATGAAGAACCAAGTAGGAGGAAAAGGAGGTGAGATCCAAGTCTAATTAAAGAGAGACTAGCTCCTAAATTAGATGACCATCTTCCCCATAGTAGCCAAAGTAATATTCTTCCAGTACAAATCTAATTATGTAGATCTAATTATGTCACTTCCCAGCTCAATAAATTTCTATTACCCCTAAGATTAATAAATAATAATAAATAATTAAAATAATAAATTAAAATAAACTAACAAAATAATTAAAATAAAGATTAATAAGTAATTCAAATAATAAAATTTAGGGGTGGCTAGGTGGTGCAGTGAATAGAGCACCAGCCCTGGAATCAGGAGAACCTGAGTTCAAATATGGACTCAGACACTTAACACTTACTAGCCCTGTGACCTTGAGCAAGTCACTTAACCCCTGCTTTTCCCCCTCCAAGAAAAAGAGCCAAAAAAAGTTTTTAAAAATGAAATTTATTTTTAAAAATTAAAATAATTTAAAATTTTAAATTACTAAATTAAAAGTTCATAAGTTAATTTGATTAAATTAAAATAAAATTTTAATTAATTTAACTAAAATAATGAAAATAATTAAAAATTTTAAATAAAATTAATACAAATAATAAAAAATAAAATCACCTCATTTAAAAGCATTTAAAGTCCCTTACAATCCACTTTTCCATCATTATCATATATTAATCTCCTTCAGTTAGACTAACCTGACCCAGCTGTCCCTCACGCGTAACAGTCTATTTCCCTTCTCCATGATTTTTCATTCTACGCAGATTTTAAATCATTCGGTGATTTTTTTAAAAAAGTAACAAAAATGTAATTGAACAATGTGACAAAATGAGTTGTAGTAGTTATCTAAAATAATGACCTATAATACCACCTATATTTCAGCTATGGTAACAACCACAGAGGGAGGACTAGTTAATGGAGGGCAAAGAGATATGAAATTAGTTCTCCCAGAGAAAAAACTGGGGTATCTCAATCTATTTCTACCTAAAACTTCAGACTCTGTAAAGTATGTGCCTTTGGCCAAGTTACTTTTATCTCATATGTTGTTCTCCAAACTGAGAAAATACAAGTTTCCTGCTAATCTCACAAAAAATGTTTGAATAAGAAAGTTAACACGAATAATAATAATTCCCATTTTTCAACAACCTGGGAGTTCTTCCTAATCACCTTGTGAGGTGGATGGTAAATCTTTCCATTCTACAGATGTTGACTCTGGTCCCAGACACTGATGTGGAACCCAGGTCTAGTTTTCTTTCCCTACCTTCCCTACTTTGTTTCCCTCTTTCCCAAGAGTTTAGAACCCTTTGGAATTAGACTATTTTATGAAAACTCTTCATATGCTTGGGAAAATATTTAATCTTTGAGCTTCTGCAACAAACAAAACTAAGTCCTTTAACCTTTTCCCAAAGATCTTCTTTTCCAACTCTTTAATCATCTCTGCGGTTCTCCTATGACCTCTCTCCCAGTGTTACATTCCTTGTTTACCCTCAGTGGGGTCTTCCTTCCACCCATCTTCCCACCCCCTCCAATAAACCAAGGCAACAAAAATTGCCCATTCTTGCCAACAATATACAAAGATACCTTAAAGGGAAAAGAAACAAATAAAACCAGCACCAACCAAGGGTACGCTTGATGGTACAATCTGCTATGGAAGGATCATCCCACCCCACCTCCCTCACAAAAATAAATACTCCATTGAAACAAGAGTATAATATTCAATTCTTCTCAACAAACTACAACATGCAAGTCATTGGGAATATAAAGACAAAAATGAAAGAATACTTGCTCTCTAGGAACTGATGATAAGTCAGTTAATAAGTTAATTAGTAAACATTAAGTGCCATCTGTGTGCCAAGCACCAGGATGAGAAAAAAAACAAACATACGAATAATATAAAATATACGTAAAGTAAATACAAGGCCATTTTGGTGTAGAGGCACTAACAGCACTAACAGGAGAGGGGATGGATGGTAGTGATCAGCAAAGGCTTCATGTAGGATGTGAGAAAGAGAGGTCTTTTAGGAGGTGGCTCTGAAGAGAAAGCATATTGCAGGAAAAGGAGCCAGTTTATGCAAAGGCTTAAAGACTGCAGACGGAATGTCTTGTGTGAAAGGCAGCAGCAGGTCAGGCAATTTGGGGGCAAGGTAGCTTACGTGAAGTTGAGCAATCTTTACACAGTATCATTAAGTCTGGAAAAGAAGGTTGGACCACTATTCCAGGGGACCAAGCAAACGATTTAGCTCCTGAGGCAGCTGGGAGGGGCAGTGAGGTCTGGATCTAGAATTAATAGACCTGAGTGTTCAAATCTGGCCTCAGATGCTTACTAGCTGTGTGACCCTGGGCAAGTCACTTAACCTCTGTCTGTCTCAGTTTGTTTATCTGTAAAATGGAGATAAGAATAAGCACCAAAGTGGTTATGAGATCAAATGAAATAATATTTGTTAAGCATTTAGCACAGTGCTTGGCACGCATCAGGAGTTTAATGACTGCTTCATTCATTCCTGACAGCAAGGTAATGGTGGGGGGAACAGGGAAAATTCCATGAGGCATTGGGTATAAAATGTGCAAAATGAGAGATATATATTTTTGTTTTATTTTATTTTATTGGTCTTTTTTGGAGGGGGAAGGTTTGCCCAAGGTCACACAGCTAATAAATGTTAAGTGTCTGAGGCCAGATTTGAACTCAGATCCTCCTGACTCCAGGGCAGGTGCTCTACTCACTGTGACACCTTGCTGCCCAGGAGAAATATATATATATTGGACAGGACAAGGGGGGAGAATTTGTTTTGCTTGGCCATGTATAATTAATTGTTCAAGAGTTATTTTTTTCAATGGCAGTGATGCAAGGGAGATAAAAGATTTTTGTTCATAAAAACTGAATTTAAAATTATGTTTTTCAACTTATGTTGAAAAAGAAAGAATTGAAGTCAAACTATGAAGGGCTTTTAAATATATACAGGAAAGTTGGTATGTTACTCTAGAGATAATAGGTTACCACTGGAGCTTTTCAAACAGGTCAGCAATATGATATATTCAGACCTGGGCTTTAGGAATATCACTGGCTGCTTTGTGGAGGACAGATAGGAAAGACCTGAGGCAGTTAACCCAATGTGGAAGCCATTGAAAGGGTCAGGATGATATATGATGAGGGGTAGCAGTTATGAGTTGAAAAGAGAATGAAGAATGATATGTTGCAGTTAGAATCATGGCAAGAAGGTGGTTGTGAATATAGGTGAAGGTGATGGAATATAGATTTTGAAGGACTGGTATCACCCTCCACAGAAATAGGAAGTTGGAAAGAAGAGTGGATTTGGTGGGAAACATAAGGAGTTTTGAAGATAGTGAATTTCATCAACCATTCCAGTATCTCTGCCAAGAAAACCCCAAGTGGGGTTATGAAGAGTGGAACAGGACTGAAATGACTGAACAACAACAAAAATAGATAAGCCAACAGGGGCAATGTCCAATAGGCAGACTGTGACTTGGGACCAGAACTCAGGAACAAGTCAAGGGATGGATCCATAGATCTGGAGTAATCTGCATATGGATGTTAAGTCTACCAGTCCAGGGTCCAAACCACACCTCTGACACTTACTAGTTATGATACACCTTCCCCCGACCCCCAAGTCACTAAATCACTCAGAGCTTCAATTTTTCATCCATAAAGTAGAGATAAATAAAATCTGTATTCCCTACCTCATCTGGTTATTGTAAAGCTTAAATGAAATAATGGAATAAAAAGACTTTGCAAACTTTAAAGCCATACAAATGACTGTCATTATTATAGGTTACTAGATTAAATTGATTTCTACTCCAGATACATTTCTTTGGACAACCTCAATCCATTCCACTTTGGATTCGAGGACATGATTCCTGTTGTTTTTCCCTTTGGGTGCTAGGACATGATTCTTGTTGTTTTTTCAACAAATATATTCCTAGACACTGTTCTAAATCATATTAAGGTGAAATCTTGACTATATCCCACCCAAAAGTGCCTGTTTTCCCAAGATTGTTTGACATCATCCTGAGAATAGGGGCAGGTGTCCAGAAGTAAATCTTTTATTATGCAAAGAATAATAAGTGAGAGAAATAGGCGCCTTATATTCAAGTGTTAAATACACCTACACACTTTTCTGTTGGCTCACTAAGGCCTCTTGGTTTGGCCTATATAATCCATCTTTGTCCAACTGACCAATGCCAAGCCCCACCTATCCACTTCCTCTGATCTCCAGCAGAATTTCAACAAACAAAACTAAACAACCCAAACTTGGCCCTGGGGAAAAAATAGAAACATTAAATAAAACGTGGCCCCTGCTGTCAAGGTCTTAAAAGTGAGTGTACTCTGAAATGTCACTCCCTCTGCCCCAGCAGACAGATGAGATAGATGCTCCTCCTGTCCCTCATTCTCCACAAGATTTAAGGCTTCTAAAAGAATAAACGGTTGGTCAAGGCCTTTTCTCATTTCTCTGTGGTCATAAAGCACCTGCTTTAAAACTGAAGGTACTTTGCCTTCATTCATTCACTCATTCATTCGTTCATTCATTCATTCAACAACACATACTTACTGAATCCCCAATACAGGAAAAGCAGCAATGTGGAAAAAAAAAGTGAAAACCAAGAGGTGTCACCCTGATAGTCAAAAAGTCATTCATTCAACAAATATTTACAGAGTCCCTACTTAGGACAAGGCATTGTGAGAGACTCTAGAAGACAGAAGTGTCAGCAAGGCTTTGGGAAAGCAGCATGTTTTATAGCAAGTGAATGGCAATTGTCTTAGATGTTGGAGGAAGGATCCGAGCTGTGCAGAGAGGGGCGGAAAGTCACACCTGTAACGCATCTACTCTGAGCTAGGGCCTTTAAAAAAAGAAAAGTTATACTGCCAAGGCCTTACCAAACATTTTGCTTTCCTGGAACTCATCCTTGACCTGAGAGTTAGGGGGGAGGCATTCTTTCCCTGCCCCAACATCTGTAAGCTTTTTCCAGCGCCTCCCTTTCCTCCAGTCCTACACCAAGAACGGGAGTCAAGTGAGGACAACACCCGCCTAGAGCCTTGGAAGAGAATCTGGGGTGATTACTCTCCAGTAGAGTCTCCAGCAGCAAGTCTAATTGGGTACCAGAAGTCCCCGCACGCACAGACCCAAACGCACCAGGCACCATCTGGGGCAAAAAAGGGGGAAACTTCCTATACTCTCTGGCCCATTTTTTTCTCTTTTTCTGTTTAAGGAAAGCATGGAGGAGAATAAAGAAAGAAGAAGAGGAGAAGAGGGAAAATAGGATGGGGAACGACGGAAAGGATGAATTACAAGGAGTGGGAAGAGGAGATGGGGAGGAAAGGAGGGAAAGAGAAAAAGAAAGGAAGGACAGAGAAGTTGGGGAGAACAGGAAGAGAGGAGGTAACTAAAAGAGGGGAAGGGAAGGAGAGAAAGGGGGGGGAAGGGAGAGAGAAAGGAAGCAGAGGAGACGAAGAAGGTAAAAGTCAAGAGGGGGCAGGTCCCTCTCTTCTTCTCTTTTCTCTCCCCCTTTCCCAAGAGAGGAAAGAAGTTGGAGAAAAAGGAGCTACTTCGGGGCAGAGGATTTCAGTGCCAAAGTAGGAACTACCGCACCAAGCCCTGTACCTGCCAAAGTGTCCGACTTGGTCGAAGATCAGCTCGAAATTGCGGGCACTCATCTTGCCTGGTTGCCGGCTCCAAGGTAGTAAGCACCCCAAAGGCGAGCAGCTTGGAGTGCTCCGATCGGCCCGCCTTCCCTCCTTATCCCGCCCAGCCCGGCCCAGCCTAGGGCGTCGCCCTTAGAGACCACCCCCAAACCTCCCTCCCAGCTCCGAGCATAAGCCCTAGGGCATGGAGACATAATGACACACCGGCACCCCAGTCTGTTCATTACACTCTGGGGTTGCACCCTTCCCTCTCTCCCCAGTGCTTGAAACCCATGGTCTGAGTGCTCGACTCTTCCCTTCCAAAGTTGTGCGGTCCAGCTGCGTGATTGTGTGTGTGTGTCTGTCTGTCTGTGTGTCTGCGTGTGTGTCTGTGTCTGTATCTATGTCTCTGTGACTGTATGTCTGTGTGTGTCTTTGTGTGTGTGTGCTGTGAGAGGGGGAGGGAGTGTGACTTTATCATCCTTTTGCACCTGGAAAGCTAGGGTTGGAGAAGTTGGCTTGGGGAGAGGGTTCTCCCCTTTAGTATTTCTGGCCCCCGCCCCCGCCAACCTAACTGTCCTTTGTTTTCCCCTTGCCTTGTGTTGTCTATTTTCTGTGGTCTCCCTACTGTCCTCTCCAGAGCCTCTCTGTCTCCCTCAGTTGCACCCCCCCTCACCCTACCCCGATAGCTGGCAGGTAGGGGGTACAATAAATGTAGTGCTGGTCTTAGAGCATGAACTGAGTTCAAATTCAGCCTTAGACCTATACCAGCTGTGTGATGCTGGGGCAAGTCACTTAACCTCTCTCTCCCAGCATCAGTAAAGTGAGAATAATAAAAGCACCTATATCACAGCGTTGTCAGGAGGATCAAATATATGTAAAGTGTTTCCAAACTTTCAGTGAGGTGCAGAAGAAGGTGATTCATTGCTCTGGGAAACTAAAGAAGCTATTTGGGGACCTGATAAAAGATCTGTTGTCTTTCTGGGGCATGAATGCAATACCCAGCAGAGAACACCCCAATTTTTAGCAAAAGAGATGACAACTACTCATTTTGAGTGATTCACATGAATAGAAATGGCACTGCCAGAAGGAACCTAAAATGTATTGTCAATGATTTAAGTGTTGGGCAAGAAACTGATGACCCACAGGGGAACAGACTGTGCTCTTCTCACTGTTGATTATTGAAGGCCAGGGATGCTGAAGAAAAAAAGTAATTTGGGATATGAACAGCTGTCTAAGAAGGTGGTGCCTGAAAATGACATCTGGATTTCTAGATCCTGGCTTACAACATAGTGTTGGCAGATCCCTGGACAGAGATGGAGTACACCTAGGAATGTATTTGCTGGACAATTTTGATTGCACAAAACTGACATTTTGGGGTACAAACAAAATCAACAAAGTTAAAATTTAAAGGAAAAAAGTTAATTGGAAAAAAATTTGCAAGTTTCTGATAAATGTTCTAGTTCCAAGTTATATAAGGAACTAATTCAAATTTATAAGAATAAGACCCAATCCCCAATTAATAAATAGTTCAAACATGAACAGGAAGTTCTAAAAAGAAGAAATCTAAGAAGAGGCAGCTAAGTGGTGCAGTGGCTAGAGCATAGGTCCTAGAGTCAGGAGGACTTGAGTTCAAATCCAACCTCAGACACTTACTAGCTTTGTGATCCTGGGCAAAACACAATTCCAATTGCCTCCCAAGAAAGAAACCTAAGTTACCAACAATCATATAAAATGCTTCAAATAATAATTGAAGAGATGGAGGCAGCTAGGTGGCACAGCGGATAGCACACAGGTCCTTCAGTCAAGAAGACCTGAGTTCAAATCCAGCTTCAAACACTTACCAGCTGTGTGACCCTAGGCAAGTCACTTAACCCCAATTACCTCATCATCATAATAGAAATGCAAATTAAAGCTACTCATCGGATTGGCAAAGATGCCTCCTCCCCCCAAAAAGCAAAACTGACAAATGTTGAAGGAACTAAGGGAGAACAAGCATTGTTTTTGGATCTGTGAAAAAATGCTCCAGTCATTCTAGAAAACAATTTGCAACTATGACCCAAAAGGCACTAAATTGTGCATTCCTTTTGAACCAGTAATACCACTATGAAGTCTAAAAAAGATGAAAGAAAGAGGAGAAGGACCCATATATACAAAAACATTTATAGCACTTTTTTGTTAGGGCAAAGAAATGGATATTAAGGGGTCATAAGAACATAATAGAATATTATTGTGCCATAAGAAATGATGGAAGGGGTATTTTTCAGACAAAGCTGGAAAGACATGTTTGAAGTGATATAGAGTGAAATAAGCAGAACTAAAGGGATAATTTATACAATAACAACATTGTCAAGACAAACAACTTTAAAAGACTTAAGATCCCAGATCCACAAAATGACCAATCACAATTCCAAAGGATCCATGATAAAATATGCTCCCCACTTCCTGGCAGAGAGGTGATGGAAGGAACTTAAAGTGTAGACTAACGTGTCTTTTACATGGGCATGACTACATGTTTTCTCTGACTATTCATATCTGTCAAAAGAAGTGATTTTCTTTTCCTTTTTCCAATAGGTGAGGTAGGTGGGAGGGAGAGAAAAATATTTTTGTTAATCAAAAAGAATTAAATTTAAATTTAAAAAAATACTACTACTATGCTTATACCTCAAAGAGATCAAAGAAAGAACAAAAGGATTCCTACGTACAAAAATTATAGCAGCTCTTTTTGTGGAGGCAAAGAAATGGAAACTAAAAAGATGCCCACCAGTGGAGGAATGGCTAAACAAACTATGGTACATAAATATAATATAATACTATTGTACTTTAAGAAATTATGAAAAAAAATCAAGGAGCCTCAGATACTTGATACTTCCTAGATGTGTGACCCTGGGCAAGTCACTTAACCCCAATTGCCTCACAAGAAGAAAGGAAGGAAAGAAGGAAGGAAGGAAGGAAGGAAGGAAGGAAGGAAGGAAGGAAGGAAGGAAGGAAGGAAGGAAGGAAGGGAGGGAGGGAGGGAGGGAGGGAGGGAG
>JAQQSW010001387.1:0-18777 GCA_028646575.1 Pseudocheirus occidentalis
ATAACAACACTGATAATAACAATAATACTAATAGCTTGCATTTAAGGTAGAGCATTGGGGGAGGTGTACAAGTAGGTGGTACAGTAAATAGAGCACAGGCCCTGGCGTCAGGAGGGCCTGAGTTCAAATCCAGCCTCAGACACTTAACACTTATTAGCAGTGTGACGTTGGGCAAGTCACTTAACCCCAATTGCCCTGCTTTCCCCCCACCAAAAAGACAAAATTAGACACACAACCTTAGGCAAATCATGTTATTTCTCTGAGCCTCAGTTTCCCAATCTGTAAAGTGGGAAATATTACTGCTTGTACTACCTACTCAACAGGGCTATTGTGAGGATCATGTGATGATGTAGTTTCTCTCCTTGCACGCCAAAGGATTAGATTTAGAATGGGAAGAGATTTTAGAGAAGGTTCATACAAACTCCTCATTTTTACAGATGAAGAAAACTGAGACCAAGAAAGACTAAGGATTTGTACAAGGTCACAAAAAGAGAGTCCAAGGCCTCCTATCACCAAGGGAAACCTTTAGACAGACATACTGTAGGTGAGACAAAGCTGGGATGAGTTTATCTTTCCTTAGTGCCTTTAATGCAGCTCCCTGATGCTCCAGCAGCACAGATAGAAGCAGTCTTGGCATAACAGTTTCTAAAAGCATTTTGAGAGCGGCAGTAATCAGAATTAACAAAGGTATAGGCATCTACGGTGGCACTTTCAAGATGGGGTAGCAAAGAATACTTTATAATGTTGCTTTTTAAAAAGTATTACACACACATATATACATACATACTTATATAAACACACATATTTTGTCTTTCAGTCGTATCTGATTCTATATGACTTCATTTGGGGCTTTTTTGGCAAGGCTACTAGAGTGGTTTGCCATTTCCTCTTCCAATTCATTTTACGGTAAGGAAATTGAAGCAAACAGGGTTAATTAACTTGCCCAAGGACAAACAACTAATGTCTGAGGTTGGATTTGAACTCATGAAGATGAGTCTTCCTGATTTCAAGCCCAGTATTGTATACACACCGCCACCTAGCTGCCCTATATATACATGAACATATACATACACCTGGAATTTCTACTCTCAAATGTATTTATTTTGTGGTAAATCAAATCACAAATTTTATAATGAAGTCTCAAAATCTCTGGTGGAAATGAACAGATCGAATACATATGTCTTACTGAAATTTCATATGATAGAGATGCAAAGGTCTTTGGTATGATTTTCCCCCCACTGTCTATGAATGTCCAATTAGCACCATAAAAAATCATAAGACATTTTCAGAACAAATGTTTCTTCTGCAATACTCTTATCTGAAGAACTCAAAGCATTTTGCAGAATGATATTTTATTCAATTTGCAGAGCAAATTTTATGAATTATCCTCCCCTTCTACTCTCATCCATAGCAACAAATTCCAATCAAACTGACCAAGGCAATTTCATAGCTTCAACCTCACTTTCACAATCTATGAAATTAAAATAGTCATCCTATCTGCCCCAGGAAACCGGAGGACTCATTGTTCAGTCTTGGCAAGACTCTACAGAAGCACATTCTCATTCATATCTGCTTTAGGCATGCATACAAGGTGCTGGTTGTGTATCAAGCCATCCTAACATCTAAAAAAAAATGCAACCCAATTACCACTGACCTTCCTTCCCCTTTCCTTAAGGGGAAAGACTAAGAACATTGTACCTTTTTGAGGCATTAGGTTATACCACAACATAGCACCTACTTCTTGCTTGAATGTCTATGATACCTAATCAATCCTGCAGGAATGTACATACTTGGGATGGGTTCTGGCTTCACTAAGTCTGATCAGAACTCCACTATGACTTGACAGTACCTCATAGTCAGTCAGTCAGCACCTATTATGTACCGGCCACTGTGCTAAGTACTAAGTACAACTCATAGTTATTATGGACAAGAAATTAACCATCCTATATCCAATTAAACTCAGAACACAATGAAACCTGATCTATCACCAGGTTCAGTCTGGTAAGACAAACTAGATCTGATTGTGTCACAGAAACACGACTAGTTATCACAAAATGTAAAAGCATTTAAATGGACTAAGAAACATTAGTAGCCTCAGTGAGCATTTCAGTTCAAAATCTGTCTTCAGGAAATTACTTTTCAAGAGGACAGTCTTGTAATAACAACACTGATAATAACAATAATACTAATAGCTAGCATTTAAGGTAGAGCATTGGGGGAGGTACACAGGTAGGTGGTGCAGTAAATAGAGCACAGGCCCTGGCGTCAGGAACTCAGTGTGGTCTACATGCCAGGATGGAACATCCATTGAGAAATTTACCAGACACAAAATGTTAAAGCTGGAAAGCCACCTCAGCAGCCACCTAGATCATCCCACACCCTAGAAGTATATCACTGCAGCATACCTGACAAGTGGTTATCCAATTTCTGTTTGAAGACCTCCAGTAAAGAGGAAGCTACCACTTCCAAAGACAGCCAGTTCCATCTATGGATAGCTCTAATTATTAAAAAGTTCTTGACATTGAGCATTGGGTTTTGTCCAGTGTGGTCAAAGGTATAATTAAACAAGCATAATTAAATGAGATAATATTTCTAAAGTGCTTAGCATAGTACACCAAAATCAAGTCTAAATAGGCGCATGATCTAAGTATAAAGGCTGATACTGTAAGTAATCTGGGGAAGCAAGGAATAGTTTACCTGTCAGATTTATGGAATAGGGAAGACTTTATGACCAAAGAAGAGTTGGAGAGCAGTATAAAATGAAAAATGGATAATCTTGATTACATTAAATCGAAAAGTTTGTGTACAAACAAAGCCAACGTAACCAAGATTAAGAGGGAAGTGGGAAATTGGGAAAGAATTTTTACAACCAGTGTCTCTGATAAAGACCTTATTTTAAAAATATACAGGGAATTAATTAAAATCTATAAGAATACAAGTCATTCCCCAATTGATAAATGGTAAAAGGACATGAATAGGCAATTTTCAGAGGTAGAAATTAAAGATATCTATAAGTATATGAAAAAATGCTCTAAATCACTATTGATTCAAGAAATACAAATCAAAACAATTTTGAGGTGCCCCATCTCACCAATCAGATTGGCTAAGATGACAGAACAGGAAAATGACAAGTGCTGGAGAGGATGTGGAAAAATTGGAATAATAATGCATTGCTGGTGGATCTGTGAATGATTCAACTATTCTGGGGAGAAATCTGGAACTATGCCCAAAGGGCTATAAATAATTGCATACCCTTTCACCCAGTAAAACCACTTCTGGGGTTGTATCCCAAAGAGATCATAGAAGTGGGAGGAAGACCCATACGTACAAAAACATTTATTGCAGCTCTCTTTGTGGTGGCAAAAAACTGGAAATTAAGGGGATGTCCATCAATTGGGGAATGGTTAAACAAGTTGTGATATATGAATGTAATGGAATACTATTGTGCTAAAAGAAATGGGGAGGAGATGGACTGCATATTTATCTGGAGAGGCTTATACAAACTGATGCTAAGTGAGAAGAACAGAACCAGGAGACATTTGTACACAATCACAGACACACTGTATGTGCGACAACCAACCTTGATAAACTGGACTCTTCTCAGCAATGCACAGTTATAAGACAACTCTACAAGTCTGAAGATGGAAGGAGATGTCTCCATTCAGAGAGAGGTCTCAAAAGAACAGAGTTTAAATGGAGACTGAAGCAATCTACATGCTCTCATTCTTTTCCATGTTTAGATTTGTTTCTTTTTTCCCGTTGTTCACTCCATTGGTTACAACCCTTCTATACAACTAGACTAATGTCCAATGTGAAAGTATCTGCAGATCCTATACTTGACTGCATGCCACCATGGATGGGGGAGGAGAGAGGGAGGGGAGAAAATTTGAAACTCAAGGGATTCTGCAACTGAATCTTGTAAACTAAAAGTAAATAAACAAACCAATTAATAATAATAATAAATTTTAAAAGTGCTTAGCATATACTTCACATAGTAGGCTCTTTATATAAATGCCTATTTTCATTTTGTTCCATTTTATAATCCTTCTTCCAGATGACAGACCTTCAAATACTGAATGATAGCTTTTGTACCTCTCCTGAGTCTTGGTGTTTTTGTTTTTGTTTTTGTTTTTTCTCTTCAGTCTAACCACCAAAATCTCTTACAGTGCAGGGTTGAGGCCCTTTACCTCTCTGGTTGCCTTCCTTGGAATGCTCTTCAATTTACCCATGACCACATGCTAAATTCTAGCACCAGTACTGACCGCATTAGCCTATTGTTGTTGTTCAGTCATTTCAGTTCATGTCCAATTCTTCATGATACCATCTGGGGTTTTCTTGGCAGAGATACTGGAGTGGTTGGTCATTTCCTTCTTTAGCTCATTTTACAGATTGAGGCAAACAAGGTTAAGTGACTTGCCCAGAGTCACACAGTTAGTAAGTGTCTGAGGACAGATTTGAACTAGGGAAAAGGAGTCTTTCTGACTCCAAGCCCTACTCTATATCCACTGCACCACCTACCTTTCTGTGGTAAGGGTTACCTTTTTTGTAATTCTCACTAAATTATATACCACTTTAAGGTTTGCAGACGGCTTTATATATGTCGTCTCATTTGAACTTCACAACCGTCTTGTGAAGTAGGTGTTATTATTACTCCCATTTAAAAGATGAGGAAACTGAGGGTGAAACCTGCCCAGGGTCACACTAGTTAGCACCTGAGGTAGGATTCAAATTCAGAACTTTCTGACTGAGCACTGTCTACTACACTACCTACCCACTCACACAAGTATCTCAAGTGGGTATCCCTAAGCTCCTAGTGAAATGTCTTACAGATAATAGCTACTTAATAAATACTTGAGCTTAATTGGATTGAGAATTATCAATATTCTTGCAGCTTTCATGTTATTTCTTATGTTGAGACAACCCTCAAACCAGAGATTTGCATAATGTGGTGACTTGAGAATAGCATGTAAATCCAAAATTTCCCATGAGACACCAAGAAGGTTTTAAGTATAACTTTTACTGGCAAGTATGATGCCAATTAAAAAAAATGAATTATATATTTAATGTCTATTTTTAAAACCAAAGCTCGAACCTCTCACATTTATGGAACTTTCTGAACCAAGTAAACTTATCACATCATGACTATTTTTATTTACTTGAAAGTGAATTGCTAACATGCAAAAGCTTTTCCTCATTCATTATTAAACAATAAGCACTTGCTTTTCACTTGGATGCAAGTTATTAATTTATAGGCTGATTTTACCTTAAGACATCTGGCAACAATGAACATTTCTAGAGGATGCTTTTATAGATGGCTTCAGGCAAGAGAAAAATTAGGTTGCGATGTTTTGATGTTTAGTTAACGGTCTTTTGAAAGGAAACAATATCACAAAAGTTATGGGGAGGCTGCTCAGGGATAGTATAGTGGAGTGGAGAGAGGGCTAGATGTAGAGTCAGGATGATCTGGATTCAAATGCCATCTCTTATACCGACTGCTGGTTAGGTGATGTAGTGGAGTCAGGAAGACTCATCTTCCTGAGTTCAAATCTGATCTCAGACACTTACTAGTTGTGTGACCCTGGACAGGTCACTTAATCCTGTTTGCCTCAGTTTCCTTATCTGTCAAATGAGCTGGAGAAAGAAATGGCAAACTACTCCAGCATCTGCCAAGAAAAGCCCAAAATGAGATCCTGAAGAGGATCTCATGATGAACAACAAGAATACTGAGTAGCTAGCTGAGTGGTCAGCACCAATCATTTAGCCTCTCTGGGCCTTGGGCCATTGGGAAACTACACATTACAGAATGCTTGTGATCTGTCTTTGTGGAAGAAGTTTCAATACCAAGAAAATCACTTCATCAAGTTGACTTTTGGTGCAAAGAATGCCTTTTGCGTGGTATTGTTCAATAATGTAACTGCTCTAGGAAAAGGTTTTAATGCTAAAACTATTCTGATAATATACTAAGTCTGTGGAATTTGGATTATTGTAATAGAGGCTAGCATTTACATAGTGCATTAAGGTTTTCAAACTACTCCACATAGGCGATCTCATTTGAGCCTCATAACAGCCCATTGATGTCAGTGCTATTGTTCTCTCCCATTTTACAGATGAGGAAAACAACAGGTTAAGTGACAGCGAACCTCTG
Source organism: Pseudocheirus occidentalis (assembly GCA_028646575.1). Lineage (NCBI taxonomy): Eukaryota > Metazoa > Chordata > Mammalia > Diprotodontia > Pseudocheiridae > Pseudocheirus > Pseudocheirus occidentalis. The sequence continues at coordinate 6,146 of JAQQSW010001387.1, forward strand.
AAGCAGGATTTGAACTCGAGTACTCCAAGTCCAACTCTCTATCCCCTACATCACCTCTCTGCCTAACAGATAAGCAGAAAGATGAAAACAGAACCTGAAGAAGGCAAGTTAAGACATCACTTTCCTGATGTCATGGGTCCTCTTCGAGAGCAAAGGACCCACAGCAACAACAGTGATAAATTCATGTTATACACATGGTAAAGAAGGTCCAAAAGTGGAGCAAATGGAACATCATCCAAGTAGTCATGGGTTTACATACAGCATGGATCAGGGGTGCCTAGGGGTGTCTCTCATGTGACCCAGACTCTAGGTACACCTATGGTGTTACTACTACATTTGGAACAAAAGGAGCCAGGTTTAAATCCTAGCCTTCCTGCTTGCTACTTGTGTACCTTGGAGTGAATCCCTTCCCCTTTTTCGGCTTCTGTTTCTTTGTCCCTAAAATGAGAAAGATGGACTAGTAGACCATTAAGGTAATTTCCATTTGTAGACCTATGATCCTATATATCTTTGGGGGGTAGAGTGAATCATGGATGTTGTAGACACTTTTAAATCATTTATAATCTCTTTGAAACTGCAGATGCATTGTTTCTAATTTTCTTTTCCTATGCCCTTGTTCCTTTATACGAGTAACTGTATTTACTAATAGAAGCCAAAATAAAATTTATGTAAAAAAAGACTACAAAGGCACAGAGGGAGCACTTTGTTTCAGATTGATGGGAAAAAAGAAATCAGAATGCTGGTTTAGCCCTGGATGCTGGGATCACACATGCAGATGATACCAAGCGTATCAATCCCTTTTTTAAAGCCTCCATTTAGAAGGGAAATAGGCATTGATGGAGAAATAATTGGGTCACAGTGAATTAAGGAGTTCTGGGTAGGCACTGGATATGGACTCTATTAACAGCTCAGGAGCACTTTATGTAACCTTTGCGCTCTTATCATTCAGGCAGAGATTCCAGACCACCATCACTGATATGTGCAAATGGAAAACAAATGACTTCATGAAAATTCCCTATTAAACTCAGAGGCAATGTTATCAATGTGATCTTTGAACCTGAGATAAGGTGATTGTTGACAAAATAGCTAAATGGGATCAGGTCCAAATTCGCCATCCAAATAAAAATTAATTGGTCACGTATCAGGGAAACAGCCTCTGCATACCTCTGTGGAGGAAAGACAGCTACACACACACACACACACACTATATGTAGATATGACATAGCTATATGCACATGTACATGCATGTATTTAATATATCACACATATAGTACATAAATGTATATAATACATGGCGCATACACACATATGTATATTGTATGTGGTACGTATATAGAGACTAGGTTCCCTTGTCTTGTCTAGGCTAGATGTGGAGTGGATACTCTGGAGCTCACATCTACCTCTCTCTTTCCAGCTCTTGGTTTGATCAGAATAATCAAATCAGTACTACCATTCCTAATAAGGCTATGTCAACCAATTGTATAATGACTACAATCCCCATTCACTCTGACTTCCTCGTCAAAGACCCTGTTGTCTTCCTCGTCAAAGACCCTGTTGTCTTCCTCTGTTAGAATGCATGCTCCTTGAGAGCAGAAACTGTCTCATGAGGTTATATTTGTATTCTCACTACTTTGTTATTATTATTAAGTCATTTTTCGAACATATCTGACTTTCTGTCACCCTATTTTGGGTTTTCTTGGCAAAGATACCAGAGTGGTTTGCCATTTTCTTCTCCAACTCATTTTACAGATGAAGAAACTAAGGCAAACAGGTTAAGTGACTTGCCCAGGGTCACATTGTTAACGTCTGAGGCTGGATTTGAACTCAGGTTCTCCTGACTCCAGGACCAGCACTCTATCCACTTCATCACCTATTTCAATTACTTAGCACTTAATTAACTTTTAAATGTTTTTTCATTCACTTATTCCTAGGAGAACTTATATATGTACCTTCATTTTCCTGAGCCAGACAGGAACGCAGAGAATGTCAGTGAAGAACACATGTTTTCTTGTATCCTTTTTGTATTAATGAGTATGTTTACATGGTTTGTATTAACAGGCGTGAGCCAGATGATTGTTAAATTATCAGTGTGAACATTCATACAATGGAAATACGTCAACAATACAAATTTGAGTTTTATTTGTTTCAATTGTTTAGACTTAATAAAGTGGAGAAAATGAAGATTAAACTAAAAAATGTGCTATGTATACAGTTTTCTAGAGAGCTGGTCATTAAACATTTCCAGCCCTCCACTGTTTATATATTATTCAATAAATGATTGGGTGAGATCAACTGAATGTGAGGGTTTAAACTCTTTTCCTTAAAATTCTAGACTCAGCTAATATATAGGGTATGAAGGGGATAAGCAGAAGATCCAGTGACTTCTAACATATGTTCAGAAGTTGAATCTGGACTCCAGAGTAATGGTTATCAAACATGGGCTTCACCCAGGGTCAATAGTTGGACAATCTAAGTTCTATAGTCTGGGCTCAGCCACTAACCTGTATGAGCTTGGACAAGTCAATTCTTCAGTGAGCTTTTTCATACTTTCCTTTCCCAATTGCCAGTGACCATTTTGGCATAGGTCCAGTGCATGGGGATCATTACTATGGGATCTTCTTAGGCAAGCCAACAAGAGCCTTTCAACTTCAGCAAAAATATATTAAACTCCTATTGTTTGCTGACAACTTGGACAATGAAAAATCAGTAAGGCACGGTCCCTGGCCTTGTGGAATTCTTTTGAGGTGGGGTATGATAGTCACACAAATAATCATAGTATAAAATGGTACATAATAAATATAAAAGTCTTGGGTTAGAGACTCCATTCTGACATGAATGGTCCAGTTTCATTTTAGGGACCTCTTCCTCTGGCTCATTGCTCCCACACAGATGATCTGAGAAGTATATTATCTGATGCTCCCAACTGGATATAAGTCCTTTGAGGGCAGAGATTTTTAACATTTGTATATGCAAGACTTAAGTGAATAGTAGGTAATAAATGTTTGTTGAATTAAATTGTCCTCAACTGCCTTTATAAGCACACTGATGTACTAGACTTAAATAAAAACCAACTATTTTATTTAGAAGTTACTACAAACTGCATTAGCATCTGAGTCCATAAAAAGTAATGCCTCTTCAAAAGTCTTGTATGATCCTTGTGACTTACAGTACTACCCTGGGTGAGGCTCCAGAGCAGCCATAGTTTCCTTCCTCATATTTGTTTATCCCTCCATAGCTCATTTGCTTGTGCCACATTGCTTGCCTCCAACAGCTCTTTCTCCCTGCTCTTCTAGCAGGCTGTTAGTGGCAGCTCTCAGAAGGTGATGGTCATCTCACTACTGGCACTGTCATCTGCAGCTTCTGCTTCCTGATGTTCCACTCCCAAACGGACTGCTCATCTCTGCTCCAGCTCCCATCCCTATACTCCAAAGGTCAGCAGTTCTACTTTTCTCCGGAAGGTGATGCTTATCATCCCTCTGTTTCTTCACTGTAACTCTTCAATATGATAGTTTGGTTCTCTTCCTACAGATGGCATTCATCACTTTTCCCAGGGAACCAGTTCCTTTTAACTAGCCCCTATAGGAATGAGTCTCTCAAGAGTATTTTTATAGCTTAAAAATATCTCCAATATTTTTAATCCTTTTGTCACCAATCAATAAGCAAGCATTTATTATGTGCTTAGTATATACCTTAGTATTTGCTAATCACTAAGGATGCAAAGACAGACAAAACCACAGCCCTCCTTTGTCCCCACAATCCCAAACCTCACATTGGCAACATGTTATAGGAGGGGAATATCTCCCTCTGGTGCTACACATGCAATCTGTCTCTACTACATGAAGGCTTTTGGTGAGTAGCAGGCACCTGCCTCCTGTTTTCTCCATTGCACAGATCTTCTTGTGTGCCTCCCTCTGAGTCTCAGCATTTAAGAATGCATGGCCTAGTCCAGGGATGGGGAACCTGCAGCCTCAAGGTCACATGTGGCCCTCTAAGCCCTCAATTGCAGCCCTTTGATGGGAATTCAAACTTCACAGAATATAATAAATAATAAATGTGTATTATAAAAAATAAATAATAATAATAAATATAATAAATAAAAATTATAAAAAGATTTGTTCTGTAAAACTTTGAGTGAGTCAAAAGGCTCTACCCAAGAACCCAGAAGGCCACATGTGACCTTGAGGTCGCAGGTTCCCCATCTCTGGCCCTAGTCTTTCCCAGAAGTGGTTGATTTCTTTAGGGATAGTAGGACCAGTTTATTCAAATTACTCAAGGTTGTTTCATAAAAATATTTAGAAAGGCTCCATCCTTCTTTGTGACACTTGGATGTGTTCAGGCCATTTGTTCCATTTCAATAACGTGACCTATGTCAGGGGTTAGCAACAGCCACCATCCCTCTTCCACATAATTTTTGCCAGCTGCCACCCGCAGCTGCTAAGAGTCACATCTCTTTTTCAGAGACAAATGTGCACGCGCAGTCACTGAAAACAATTGGCATGTTCACACATCATCTCCCCAACTCCCAGAGTGAGCTTTGTCATGACTGCATTTCTCAATCCTCCCCACTTCTCCATTAGAGAAGGAAAGAGGTCACAGGCTCAGAGACTGAAAAAATTCAAAAGGATTGAGATCAAATCTAATTAACTAAATTCCAGAAATGTAAAGTAACTAACCCAAAGTCAAGTAAGTGACAGAACTGGGACTTGAAATTGGGTTTTCAGATTCCAAGCTCATTGTTGTCAAACCCTTGATACTCTATTTCCTATAAAATACTAACCTTCAGTCTTTATTGTATGGAAATCATAACTACTAGGCATACATTAATTATGACTAAAAATCATTCCTCATCTGACTTCTTCTGGACAGAACAGAAATTCTGAATTCAGAAACAGCATTATCCATACAAAGTGCAGTATTGTATAAGAAGAAAAGGAAAGGCAAGTAGAGTATTCCCCATAGCTGTCAATATTTCTGTTACTTCCTCCTTTAGGTTCATAATTAGCTTCTGGTCACCATCTTCTTCCCTTCTTGTCAGTTTCCATAGAAAATATTTGCATATTAATTTGTACTGAAGAAACTTACGAGAGAGAAAAAAGTAGAGACAAATTGGCTTAGGAGACAGTGAGTTGACCTAGAAGACAGGAAGAAGAAGGTTTAAGCCCTGCCTTTGACATCTACTTTAACTGTGTGACTTTGGGCAAGTCACTTAACCACTGATTGTCCTAAGTACCACTCTAAGACTATAAAGTTGCAGAGTACTTATGATCCTCATTAATAGAGGGCATTCTCTATCCAATTAAATCACAGCTTCAGATATCACATTATTCCTTTCCTCCTTCCAAAAAGGACAATGTTTTGAGAGTCATGAAATCTTATATCCATCCTTAAACTCTTCCCTTTCCCTCCTTCATGCAGTCCTCCTAGACTCGTTTTCCCCATCTGTCAAATGGAGGCAATTACTGACACTTTTATACTTCACAAGACTACAAGGAGTGTCTCTGACTATCTGGGGGGAAAGCTTTAATCACCTCTTAAGGAAAAGGTGGACTCAATGCAGAATGAAACATACATTTTTGGATATGGTCAATGTGGAGATTTGTTTATTTTGCTATGTGTGTGTGTTATAAGGGTTTTGTTTTTATTTTTATTTTCTAGTTGGTGGGTGGGAAGCAGTGGGAAGGTGATAAAAATAAATGCTTGTCAATTGAAAAAAATTTATTTAAAAAGACTGAAAGGCAACCATTAGTAATCTAGCATTTGATAAACACAAAGATCCAAGCTTTGCAGGGGGATGTGGTGGGAATTCACTATTTAATGAAAATTGCTGGGCAAACTAGAAAGCAGTTTGTCAGAAACTAGGTATAGACTAAAATCTCACACCATGAACCCAGATAAGGTCACAGTTAGAAATAAAAGGTGATATTACAAGCAAATTAGGGGAGCATGGAATACTGTACCTGTCAGATCTATGGATATGGGGAGAATTTGTGACTAAATAAGAGATAGAGAGCATTACAGGATGCAAAATGGATAATTTTTTACTACATTAAAGAGTGTTGCACAAAGCCAATGTAGCTAAGATTAGAAGAAATGCAGAAAACTGGTGAAAATATTTTACAGCAAGTTTCACAAATAAAGGTTTTATTTATTGAGTATGTACAGAAATGAATAAAATTTATAAGAATATGACTCATTCTCCAATTGATAAATGGTAAAAAGAGATGAGCAGGCATTTTTTTCAGAAGAAATCAAAACTATCAAATGAAAAATGCTCTAAATCACCATTGATTAGAGAAATGCACATTAAAACAACTCTGGAAAACCACCTCACATCTATCAGAATGGTTAATATGGCAAAAAAGGAAAATGACAAATGTTGGTGGGGATGAGGAAAAATTAGAACACTACTGCACTATTGGTGAAATTGTGAACTGATTCAACCATTTTGGAGAGCACTTTGGAACTATGCCCAAAGGGCTATAAAACTAAGCATAACCTTTGACCCACCAATTCCATTATTAGGTCTATATTCCAAAGAGATCAAGAAAAAGAAAAAAAGTCCTATATCTACAAAAATATTTATAGCATCTCTTTTGGTGGTAGCAAAGAAATGGAAATTGAAGGGATGCCCACCACATGGGGATTGGTTGAAAAAGTTGTGGTATGTGATTGTGATGGAATACTATTGTGCTATCATAAATGATTAGGGAGGTGTTTTCAGAGAAACACATGAGAAGACTTCTATGAACTGATACCAAATGAACTGAACAGAACCAGGAGATCATCACGCACAATTTACAATAATCAATTGTCAATGACGTATTCTCAGTAATATAAGATGATTTCACAGGACTTATGATGAACAATACTATCCGCCTCCAGAGAAAGAACTGATGGAATCTAAATGCATATTTTTTGTACTTTATTTTGCTTGTAGTTATTGTTTTTTGGAGGGTCTTTGTTCTCTTTTGCAACATGACTAATGTGGAAATATATTTTGTACGACTGAATATGTGTAGTCTATATCAAAGGGCTTCTCTTCTCAAGAGAGAGGTAGAGAAAGAGAAATGGAGGCAATTTGGATTTCAAAAGTGATAAAAATGTTAAATGTTACAATTGTTTTTACATGTAATTGAGAAAAATAAAATAAAAACATTCTTTTTTTTAAAAAAAAAAGACTGAAACTGCCTCCTCCACACACACACCCCAAACCCCAAACAAACCTTAATCTTGGAAAACCATTTCTATTCATTATAGCCTTTTATATTCTAGCTAGCCAGTACTATAGGAAGAGTAGAAATTATTGACTTTATATTACAGATATGAAAAACTAAGGTACAAAATAGTTCAGAGGCACATAGACTTGCCTATGATCATTTAGTAAGAGGGTGGCAGAAACAGGACCAGACTTGTCTAACGTTCTAACCACAAGACCTTGCCTTAGTTCTGTTCTGGAGTCTTCCAAAATTTTCTCAAATGACTCCAGAAATTTCTTTCTGGATCTTTTCACTACGATAATAAATACTACTCACAGAATTATCTAGTATTGAGGTGGGGGGAAACCACTTAGTAATTAATTTTGATGTGTTTTGGAGTATACTACTTTGAAAAAAAATTGATGCTTGGAGATTGTCCTACAATTTAAGTCCAATCTTACTTGAATCTAAAGGAATGGACTTTGGGTCTCTTCAGGTCCTGTTTGTCCCACACCAAACAAAACTCTGTGGGTATCCTTTACAACCACTAGAGGTCAGAGTTTTCATCTCTCACACAACTCTGCTCCCTACCCAATAATTAATTGATTTTTCTCCCTAGTGAGAGATGGGGTAGGGGTGGAGGTCCTCTTGTCTTCATATCGCACATAGGCATGGTTCTGTGCCTTAAGAGATCTCAGCTATGCTGAAACGTCCCACTATTTCTGAGTCACTAGATTTCCAATGGTGGTTTAAACCTGTGTTTCATAACCTATGCCTATGTTGGTGCTTTAAGATCAACAAAAGCCTTTTGGATTTTCTCCTTTAGGGGAACATCAGCATCTAACACAAAGTCTTTTACACAATGGGATCGTTTTGTTTTTATTTTATTCTGAATTTAAGAAATAAAACAAGCATTTCCAGAACACAGTAGAATTAGGGTGGGGGAGAGAGATGATTGCGCATTAAAGGGGCATGGAATTTAGAATTGGAAGAGTCTGGTCCCTCTTTTAATGGATGAGGAGACTGAGGTCTAGAAAGAGCAACTGACTTACCTAAGGCAAGTAGGTAATAAATATTAAACAAATGAATGAATCCATAAGGTCCTGTTATATTAAGCATCTGTGTGTCACATTGTCCTTGGAGACAAAAAACTCCTCCTCAGCTTTTGACTGAGGCAGCTAGTCGGTATGATAGATAGAGTAGTAGGTCTAGAGTCAAGAAGACCTTGATTCGAATTTGGCCCCAGATATTTACTAGCTATGTGACCCTGGACAAGTCACTTAACTTTTGTCTGCTTCAGTTTTATTGACTATAAAATGAAAACAATAATGGTACCTACATCCCAGTGTTGTAGTGAAGATGAAATGAGAACTGTGACAGTAATGATATTTGAAGTTCCTTTTGTATTGTTAAGCTAAGAGGTACTTAGCACCTGGTTCAGATTAAGCCTCTGTTAAAGAAACAGAAGGTATGAACTCCTGTCTTCTGTTGCTGATGTAACAGGAAGGGGCTGAACATGGAGGGGCAATACTGTACATAAGGAAAAGCCTCAGAGAGGGAGAGACAGATCTTCTTGGAGCAAGCTCCATGGAGACAGAAGCTGCTGCCACCAGGGAGGCTTAAGAGGATCCAAGGAGGCTGAAGAAAAAATGCCCCCCCAAGCTGGAGAATATAATTTTTATTTGGAGAACCTGGATGAAGTGATTTTTTTTTTTTAATTCTGAGAACCAGCTGAAACTTCTGATGAGTCCGAGGGCCAGGCAGAGCTGCTGAGAATTTCCAAGAGCCAGCCAGAGCTGTTGAGGAACTGCTGAGGATTTCTGAGGGCTGGCCAGAGCTGCCAAAGACTGAGGAAGCATGACTGTGATGCTGGTACTTTGCATAAACCTGTTTGTGGCTTTGTTAAGCCTTGTCTTCCCAGGAACAGAGACTATGAAGGATTTGAGATTGACTGGACACTGTGAGCTCCAATGTGGAGCTGGAACTGCACAGAGAGCTGGACAAGGACCTGGGAGCTGTCTGCCTTTGAACCCAAATAACAGTTTGGTGAATCCAGGCAGGATCTGGGACCATGGAAGTGGGGATCCAGGGAATCTGAGAAACCACCCCAAGTAAAGCTGAAAGAAGATTTTACTTGGATATTGTGTACTGACTGAGTAATTGTAAATTTACTAGTGACCTAGAGGTGGAGGGGCTGTGTATTTTCTGATGATGGAATAGTGAATGATGGAGGATGATTGAATGATAGAGTTGATTGAATGATTGATTGACTAAATGATTGTACTTACTGATTGATGACTGAATAAGTGGCTGATTGAGTTAACTTAGTGTGCCCCATAAGTAGAGAACTTTGACTATTGTACTTTGTGTTCCTTAAGGAGGTTTGCCTCCTTAAGGATGATTGAATGTTTGAGTTACTAAATGATTGTTCTTTGTTGAAAACTTTGTGACCACTGTGGTAGAAACTATGTGGCCATTTTCTGTGATAAGTTGTTATGAATGCTATATTTTGATTTTCTGTGATAAGTTGTAACGTTGTGGATGCTATACCTTGATTTACTGTGAATGTTTTGCTTTGATTTGTGATGAAATGAATAGAGTGTTCACTATACTGTGTAATCAGAACCTTAAAAGCTGTTCACAGTAGCGTTCTTCTGGAAAGCTGCTAGTTCTTGGCTTTATAAGATCTTATTTGTAAAATGCTTAACACAGTGCCTGGCACATAGATGCATTTTAAACACTTATCCTATTCCATGGTGGGACTGATAGGACAAGCATGGATCCACTTTTCTATTAAGCTAATGTTTAACAAGTATGTGTCAGGCCTTCACAAGGATGCTTTGATCAGAGGCAGTATGATGTAGGAGGTAGGGTGATTCAGTAGACAGAAGGGAGTTCTGGCTCTGGATTCTAGAGAACTTTGGTTCAATTAACCAGCCAATTGATAGATCAATAAGCATTTAATTAAGAGCCTATAATCTTCCAGACTCAAATCTGAGATCTGCTACCTATTCCCTGAGCAACCTCAAGCAAGTTGCTTAAACTCCCTGAGTCTTAGTCTTTTCCTCTGTAAAATTAAGGAGGTTGGAATTGATGACCTCTGAAGTGTCTTTCAGGTCTAAATCCAGGAGCTGTTAAGATCTGGCCCACTTTAAGCAGTGCCAAGAATCCTGATCAGAAGGAGGTTGTTACTATATCAATAAGCCACTCAAAATAAGACATATGATATGGGAAATTTCTTTTCCCACACCTATCAGCATTTAAGAATTTTCCTTATCAATTTAGGGCTTTCTAATCCAATAAAAATTTAGTAGGTGCCTACTATTTGCAAAGGGCTATTCTCAGTTTTTCATAAAATGCTTACATAGGATGTAATTATAACATCTCATGTATAGATCTCGTTATATCTTAGAAAGTGTCTTTCTTACTCATAACAACCCTAAGAGATAGGTAATATGTTATTATTACTCCCATTTTGCAGATGAACAAACTGGGGATCAGATAAGTTAAGTGAGTGGGTTGAGCTTGGTTAAGTTCTAAGGTCCTTCAGGTTCTTTTTTAAAATTTAATTTAATTTTCCAGTTTATTTATTTTTAGCTTTCAACATTCATTTCTACAAGATTTTGAGTTGCAAATTTTCTCCCCGTCTTTCCCCTACCCTCCCCACCCCAGAAGAGCAAGCCTACTGAATACCCCTTCCCCCAATCTGTTCTCTCTTATATCCTCCCCCATCACCCCCCTAACTTTCTAGTAAGGGAAGATGGATTTCTATACCCCAGTATAGAAATGCCCAAATCATTTCCATAGTAGTTATATTGTGAAAGACTAACTATAATTCCTTCTATCCTATCCTACCCCCTACTTATTCTATTTTCTCCTTTGACCCTGTCTCTTTTCAAAAGTGTTTGCTTCTAACTACCCTCTCCCCCAATCTGCCCTCCCTTCTATCATTCCCCCTCTTATCCCCTTCTCCCCTATTTTCCTGTAGGGTAAGATACCCAATTGAGGGTATATGTTATTCTCTCCTTAAGCCAAATTCAGTGAGAATAAGGTTGTCCCATCCCCTTTCACCTTCTTTCTCTTCCCCTCCATTGTAACAGTTTTCTGTTGCCTCTTTTATATGAGATAATTTACCCTAATCCATCTCTCCCTTTCTCCTTCTCCCAATATACTCTTCTCTCGCCTCTTAATTTCATTTTTTTTAGATATCATCCCTTCATATTCAACACATCCTGTGCCCTCTGTCTATGTATACATGTATATACATATGCATACACTCACATATATATTTATATACCCTCCTATACATACATATATATGTATACACGTATAGATAGATATTCCCTTCAACTATCCTCATACTGAGAAAAGTCTTATGAGTTACAATTATCATTTTTCCACGTAGGAATGTAAATAGTTCAACTTTAATAAGTTCCTTATGATTTCTTTTTTCCTGTTTTTCTTCTCATGCTTCTCTTGATTCTTGTATTTGAAAGTCAAATTTTCTGTTCAGCTCTGTTTTTTTCATCAAGAATGAAAAATCCTCTATTTCACTTAATGACTATATTTTTCCCTGAAGCATTATACTCAGTTTTGCTGGGTAGGTGATTCTTGGTTTTAGTCCTAGCTCCTTTAACCTTGAGAATATCATATTCTAAGTCCCATGTTCCCTTAATGTAGAAGCTGCTAGGTCTTGTGTTATCCTGATTGTATTTCCACAACATTCAAATTGTTTCTTCCTGACTGCTTGCAGTATTTTCTCCTTGACCTGGGAACTCTGGAATTTGCCTATAATATTCCTAGGAGTTTTCTTTTTGGGATCTTTTTCAAGAGGTGATTGGTGAATTCTTTCAATTTGTATTTTGCCCTTGGTTCTAGAATGTCAGGGCAATTTTGCTTGATAATTTCTTGAAAGTTGTTGTCTAGGCTCTTTTTGTGATCATGGCTTTCAGGTAGTCCAATAATTTTTAAATTATCTCTCCTGGATGTATTTTCTGGGTCAATGTTTTTTTCCAAAGAGATACTTCATTTTGCCTTCTGTTTTTTCATTTGTTTGGATCTGTTTTATAGTATCTTGATTTCTCATAAAGTCATTTGCTTCCATTTGCTCTGATCTAATTTTGAAGGAGTTATTCTCTTCAGTGAATTTTTGAAATTTCTTTTCCATCTGGCAAATTTTACTTTTTAAGGCATTCTTCTCCTCATTGGCTTTTTAGGCCTCTTTTGCCATTTTGGTTAGTCTATTTTAAGGTGTTATTTTCTTCCATATTGGGGGGGGGTCTCCTTTAGCAGGCTGTTGACTAGCTTTTTATGATTTTCTTGCATAATTCTCATTTCTCTTCCCAATTTTTCCTCCACTTCTCTTACTTGATTTTTAACATCCTTCTTGAGCTCCTCTATGGCCTGTAATCAATTCAAAATTTTTGGAAGCTTTTT
>JAQQSW010001388.1:0-18776 GCA_028646575.1 Pseudocheirus occidentalis
TGGGGCCCTCACACCTGCCAGAGCTCTTAGTGGGGTGCTGCAGCCCCACCTCCCAGCTTTGGCTCACTGAAAGCGCACCCCAGGAACACTACACAAGATCACGATCCAGATCCAGGCCACTCACCGCATGAGCCCTTGGCCCTGATGGATCGCGTCAGCCCCCCTGCTATCTGCAGGCCGAGGGCTTTGAAGCAGTCCAGTGGAAGCTGCTGTGGCTTTCAGCTGTTCCTGCTGCTACAGCCACCTCCCACTGCTTCCTTGCCCTGGGAGCAGTTTGGCCAGGCCCCGTCTTCTCCTCCCCAGTTAGCAAAATCCACTGACCTTTCTCTTAGCCTTTTTTTCTACTGGCGTGATAGATGTGGTAACTATGCCTCCAGTGCAGCCGATCTGCTCTCCTATAGCTGGGGTTTCCCTCCTGATGCCCCAGGGCTTGACCCGGCCGGGGTTTTGGTCGTGGGTCCCAGACTGATGCGAAGAGCCCCGCCTGCTGTGCTGCCTGTAGCAACAGATGTGCTTTCTGTCTTTTGGAGAGTTTTGGAGCTTGAAAATCTGTTTAGCGTCCCATTTTATGAGTTTTTTAGCGTGTTTGTGTGGGAGCTGTGGTGCTTTGCTGCTTCTATGCCGCCATCTTCATATATTGATAAATCTTAATGCACGTGTTGTGTATATGAAATGGAAGATGACATATTAAAAAGAATGAGTATAAAGACCTTTACAAACCTATAAAAATAGTATTTCTATGGCTAACCTCATGATCGACAGTGATAAAATTAAAAAAAAAAACTTCAAGATATAAAACTATTTCTTCTTGTTTGGGTTTGCATAAGAAGAGAAAGCAAGGGCATTTATTTTGGGGGGCAAATGATGTAATATTAATAAGCAATGGAGAAAGAATAATTTCTTAAGTGATTTTTTTTTTGTCATCTTCATCATATTTTCCACATTTTCCAGTTTGTAAAGGGCAAAATCAAACTGGTTGGAAAGAACTTCAATACCAAAATAGGTCAATAAGTAATTAGATAAAATTTTAAGAATATGATTGATATTTTCAACTAATGGAATACAAATAAAAGGGATTTTACTCTAGGTGATTATTTTATGAAACCACAGTCTCTTTTTTCTGCGTATTTGTTGAGTACTCCAGTTATTTATTTCACTATGTAACATTTCACAGCATGACAATAGAACACTTACATCTGAAAATTACATCTTAAAGTCATGAAAGAACAAACATCCTAATTATTTGTAGGCCAAGTTTGTGTTGGTAAAGTCTATTTCTATATATACTGTTCTTATAATGAAAAGTGTTACAACCCAGCCAGAAATGAGTTTTCTCCACAGAGTACTTTCCTCATTGTCCTGTAAATAGTACTATAACTGATGCAGAAACCATTTATATCCTGCTCTATAATTAGCCTACATTCAATAAATAAACATTTGCCCAGTGGTGTGTCAGTGTTGCTTTTGTTGTTCTCTGTGTGTGACAGTCTTATGCTCTAGTAGTTCAGTACTTGGAAATCAGATGACCAAACACCTCCTGGATAATTTTCTGACATTTGTGCTTTATGTGCATACCTTTCAATTATGTGAAAGCAGATTTATGTATTTTCTTTTACCTTTTCTTTCTTTTAAGTACTGCTATTATTTAAAACTAGAAAATAACCCTCCATTGACATGGCATTGGGTTATAATTTACTTTCTTTTGTGTGTTGAAGACTTGCCTAATTAGGAATATATTTTTTTGCATTGAACAATGTCAAGATCACCAGGCAGATACTTTCATGCTATATTCAACTGTACCAAAACTTGCAGGATAAGTTTCAAGTGTATGTGGGGGGAAAACTCAGTAGTTCTTTCTTTTTTTTTCTTATGTTGCCTAAAAATAGAACCAATTATATATAAGTAGTGTCAGAGAGCTAGTTTTGAGCACAAAAAGACAGAGGCTTATAGTAGACTCTTTCCTTGATTGTATACCTACTGAGATACATAAACATAAACAGGGGATCATTCAGGGATGTTATTTATCTCATTCAGTTTAGGAAAATACTAAGAGACAAAGTCACTGAGTTTTTGTATTTTTGATGTGCAATTTCCACATAACTCTTATCAATATTTGTTGCTAATGTTTTCAAAGTCATTGCCAGACTTGTAATCACCTCTTTGAGTAATGTGATATATTCTCAAATAGTTATCCAGACTGGTATCTCTTTATTCTATGTGCTAAATTTCTTTTGTACATATTAGGATTATTTAATATTTTCCTAGAATTAATGTTTCCCCTTATTGTTGGAGTTGCAATTGTTGTATAATATTTACAACTATTTCAAATCTTTCTTCAAATGTCTTTTTATATATAGTTCCTGATTTCCACCATGTTAACAGACAAGCTCTAAGTAGTTCTACAATTTTGGAAATGATTTCATTACAGGGCTATGTAGTTGTAAGTTAAGGAACATTTTAGAGAACTTTGGATCTGTACATCACTAGGTAGAAATACAAGTATTTAATGAGGACAGGGACCTAAATTCTCAATCTAAATATTAAGAATTTTTCAACTATTGACTCTAGGATGTTTTATATTATTATTGATTCTTTAACCTTTTAAATAAAGAGATTAGTATTTACTTCTTTACTTCTAAACTAAACAGGCTGTGATTCCTCAACTTTCCATGATTCCAGCTTTGGAAGGAAAGAAAAGAATGTTGGGACTACAGGTCAGAACTAAATAAGACTTATTTAAAACCTTTAGACAGGCATAATGAAATGCAAATTAGTGGTCTTACAAAAATCAACTCCTATCATTACTATTGGAAGTATAAAATAATTTAAAAAAAATTTTCAACTGTGTTCTATTGTGCTTATTCAAGAATGAAACTAAAAGGAGGATAGCAATGAGATCACAGACATGACTTCCAATCATTATTATTAAAAAACATATTCTCATCATAAACTAAACTATAGTATCCATAAAGCACAGTATACTACGGTGCTCTGCTTGAATTTGTAGCAAAACAGTACCATATGTATTAAAAGAAACATCAATGAATATAAAAAGAAGAAATGTAGAGAAAGCAATTGGATTAGACCTCGTGAAAATAGAGGAAATACATGATGAAGGTGACATAATCTTGAGTGAATAAAACTATCAATTCATTATTATTTTGAAGGATGGGGGAAAGAAATCAGTGATACGGAAAAAATCATGAACCTTATTAATGCCAACAAAATCCACAAGCAAACCTGCCAGAACATAAATAAATAATCTACAATCTTTATGTTCTAATCAAAACAAAGTTTGTGAAAATAATATGAATACTCTTTGAATCAATAAACCCAAATCTATTTTATAGAAGAGGAAACTGAGATACAGACTTATTAAGTGATTTGTCAAAGGTTACACAGCAAACAAGGATCTGAAATGGGATCTGAACTCAGTTCTTGACTTTATTCAAGTCCAATCCTCTTTGGGTAATATCAACTGACCCTTGCATAGACTGCCCAAGATGAGGGAATAAGAAGGCTTTATCTAATAATATTCCACAACTGATAATTTAGCCAACACTGAAATGACCAAAAAATCTGGAGAATATATGATCTAATTATATTTATTCTTTGGTAGAAGAAAATGCTGTCTTGAAAACTCTCTTCCAATAAGGTACTTCTCTTTTATATCTCAAAACTTATCAAAAGTACTTATAAATGGGGCAGAGTCAATATGGTGGAATAAATTAAGTGATTTGTTTGAGATCCCCCACACCACTCCAAATACCTTTAAGATGACTCTAATAATTCTAGAACTGCAGAATCCACAAAATGATGGAGTAAAAGAAATTTCCAGGCAATGACACTCTGGAAGGCTGACTGTAAGAGCCTATTACATGGGACTGAAAGCAGAGCACAAACTGGCATGGATTGTGCTGTCATAAATGGGACCAGAAGTGACCTCAGGGGACTGAATAACTGGCAGTTGTGGCAGTTTCTGGATTTTTTGGCTCACAAACACCAAATAGAGCAAAGAAAGTCAGTGGGTTAACTCCCTGAGACCAGAGTGAGAAAGGAATGTGTTTCAGCCCCAGGCCCAGGACAAAGAAAGTGGTGGTGGTTGTGGAAGCAGTATCTGTTTACAG
This sequence comes from Pseudocheirus occidentalis, assembly GCA_028646575.1. Lineage (NCBI taxonomy): Eukaryota > Metazoa > Chordata > Mammalia > Diprotodontia > Pseudocheiridae > Pseudocheirus > Pseudocheirus occidentalis. The sequence goes on from JAQQSW010001388.1 coordinate 4,128, forward strand.
AAGCACCTGGGCCATAGATGATGGAAGGATCAAAGGACTGATCCAAGGGTGATTGCAGTGACCTATTTGATGGCACTGAGGCAGAATTATCTTGCTTTGCCCAGCTTTGATTTGGGGTTTAGTTCTGGCTGATGGCCATGGGGTAAGAAGGATGGCTGGTGTGATGAACCTTGTGGTACAGTGGAGAAGGTATCCGCTTCACAGTTCCAAGGCAGATAATTTTGCTTGTCATTATTCACAGACCAGAAAACAGACCAGGAAAAAAGTAAACACTCCTCCTTTGATCATAGTACCTTGGAAGAACTGAAAATTTACAGGTCCGTAGAGGTATGTGAAAACAATGCAATAAATAAAAACAAAAACAAAAAGAAAACAAACCCTGAAGTTTGGGACAGGACACCCTACACATTAGAAACAGAGTCTTTATGTAACAAAGAGTTAGAAAGTCAAATATATGGCTAGGAAAATGAGCAAACGCCATGAAAAAGAAACCCAGACTATAGAACCCTAATTTAGTGAAAAATAATATCAAAATCTAAAAAAACAGAAGAAGATACATAGTAAAAGTTCTATCTTTCGCTATAAGAAAGTGAGCGGAATGGGAATGATGGGGTGATAGAGGAGAAGGCACATTGTGTGAAGGGGTAATCAGAATGCATGTCATGTTTGGGTGGGGGAGGGTAGAGATGGAAATAAATTTTGGAACTCAACATCATGTGGAAATGAATATTGATGGCTAAAATAAATTATTTATTGAAATAGTACTTATAAATTATAACAAAAGGCAAAAGAAACACTTGGTGAAACTCTGAGCGATAATATCAGTATCAGTGTAAAACAGCTAGATATATGCTCACCAAGTCTGTTCACTATTAGTTTGAGGGAAAGACAATGATATACTAATTGATTCCTTACGAATTGAGAAACTCTCCAGATGTTACTATTTGTGAGTTGCATCCTGCAATTTATATCAAAACCCAAAACATTCTTAAACGTTATGGAAGTAGTCTATAAGCATTTCAAAAATTTCAGCATTCCGTTTAAGGGAATAATTTTTCTCACTTCAGGGGAAAAAGAGGAGGGAACTAAGGCAACCTAAGGTTGATATGATATATAAGATGAAGAAACCTTCAATCCTCCTCATTATAGTCTGTAAAAGAATTTTATTTTTTAAACAATTAAAATTAATTAATAATATTAATAGAGAGTTATGTTTCTTTTATCTTTCTTGATGTAGGACTGGTTTTGCTTCATAAAATGATACTGATTGACATCTTTCTTTCTTAATTTTCAAGAATGGTATGTAGTAAGAGTAAATGTTGTTTCAAAGTTTGATAAAAACTATCTAGTGAATCCATCATGACAAAAGTCTTTCTTGCCTCTTCTCTCTGCCACCACTCCTAACTGCTCTACTTTGGTTGCTTTATGGTAATCTCTTTCTAATTTTCCTTTTCTGAGATTAGATTGCATAAAATATTTAATTTTCTGATTAGTTTATATTTTTTAAAACATATTCTTGATTAGTTTCCTATTTTTAGTATATAATTATATGACATAAACTGTTTTATTCTTTGATTTCTTCTGCTTGTATTGTAATTTCACATTTCTCATTTGCTATTTTGTTGATTTGATTTTCTGTTATGTTTTAAATCAGAATTGTTAATGATTTGTTATTTTTATTAGACTTTTCAAATATCATTTTCAGTTTTATTTATGCTTTCTATATGTTTGTGTTCATATTATATCTAATGTAATGTCTAAGACCCTCCTTTTTATATTTGTTTTTGTTAGTTTTCTAATGTTTAGAATGTATATTCAGTTCATTAGTCTTCTCTTTTCCTCTTTTCCCAGTGCATACTTTCAAAGATAATTTTTTTCTTTTGAATCCTGCTTTAATTGATTTCAGAATTTTGTTTTATTTTTTATTTTTTCTTACTCATAATTCTTTCTTTAACAATTTGTTCTTTGACCTATTCACAATTTAAGATCTCATAATTAAGTCTCAATTTGTGTCTTGAATTTTTTTACCCTTTTATTTTTAAACTCCTTGAAGTGATTATTTTGTTTTATTTTTTGTTAGGTTATTGTATGTAATGATTTATATGTAATTTTTTTCTTTTAAATTTATGTTTTTTAGTTTGCATTTTTTTTACATTTTGCAATGTACCTGTGCCTTAACACATGATCAATTTCTCTAAAATTATCTGTAGTTCTTAGAGAGCATATTGCATGGTGATAAGGTTATTTTTATGTCTCTGGTTGTGCAATTCTTCATTGACCTTTGATCTCCTCTTAGTAACCTCCCCCAATTTTTTCCTAAATTCTCTTCCCTAAATCAATGCCCTTCCAATATTTTGGGGGTCAGTTTTTCCCTAGGAATTCTGATTTCCCTACTCCTGAGACAGGATGAGTAGTCTCTCAAAGCACCAACTACTTTAGTGTGTGTGTGTGTGTGTGTGTGTGTATGTGTGCGTGTGTGTGTGAAAGAGAGAGAGAGAGAGAGAGAGAGAGAGAGAGAGAGAGAGAGAGAGAGAGAGAGAGAGAGAGAGAGAAAGTTTGGTTTAATTACTATTTCTGATATATTGTCTGTATAAATCCAGGGAAATAATTTTAAACTTCCAGTACTTTGGATAACTCATTAATTTTTTATGTTGTCAAAAATGATGAAACTGTGTATTAAAGGAAATCTCTTTCAGTGTTTATCATACAATGTATCTTCACAGATACATGCATTCAAAAACACGTACTAACAACCACATAAATGCATATATGCATAGGCTTATGTGTTTTTATATTATCTCTATAAATATGACATACTTGTAGATTTTTCGGACCCTTAATCCAGTTCTCTGTTGCCATATGATATCTAAATTGCATTAAAAGGCACATAATTGAAATTAAAGTATTGAAAGAGTAAAAAAAAATCAGAGGAAGAAAAATGCGTCATATTTGTATACATAAATCAGTTTGAAATTTTTGTCTTAGAAACATTTTGGATTAGTTTATTTTCCTGTGTGCACATAATGAATGCAATTAAAGATATTTTAATGTTTTAAATATATAAGAAAATTTGACAGGGGCGGCTAGGTGGTGCAGTGAATAGAGCACTGGCCCTGGAGTCAGGAGTACCTGAGTTCAAATCCGGCCTCAGACACTTAACACATAAAACTAGCTGTGTGACCTTGGGCAAGTCACTTAACCCCAACTGCCATCCAAAAAGCAAAAAATAAAAAAAAAGAAAATGTGAGACAAATAGCAAATTCAAAGAACAAAAGGAGAAAGTAAAATTCAACAACCTGAATCAACAATAATAAAAGGAATATGATTAATTTGTCCCAATGATTTTTGTGTATAAAATAGCGTATTTCTTTTAGTTATTTTGGGACATTTTTGATATTCCTTTTATTATTTGATGATTGGGGTTACTGATTTTCCTTCCTCCTCTTGGCCATTCACTTTGTTATTTGTCTATCAATTTCTTTCATTTATCTTTTTCTGGTCTTAATTCTGTACTATAATTTTTATATCTGAATATTCAATGGCTGTATATGGAAGTGCCTATCATTTTTATTTTTAAAAAAATTGGCAAAAAGAGGGCTAAAAATGAATTTTAAGTTAAGCAATGAATGATGAAGCAGCAATGCCAAGTGACAATTTTATTATATTGTGGTATTCTCTTATCTATTTTTTGAGAGAATTTATTTTTTAATTCATGTTGTTTCACATTAATACTGCATTTTTTGGAGAATCATAAAAATTTATTAATTCTCTTATGTTACTACATCATCTTAGAAGGCAGAAAGTTTATTTTGCTTACTGATTCCATCTGTATACCTGTAATGCCAAGCAAAGGCAACTTACAAGGTTCAAATTACCAGCATAGCAAACTCCACTTATTCAGCAAACATTCATAGAACAGAGAAAGACAAAACACAGTGTAATGCATTCATTTAGCAAGTAAGTTATCAATTCAATTGTAAAATACCAAGGTCCAATTATCCCACCACTGGATCAGTGGTCAAAGTAGTGCACTCCAGGGAAGTACATTCATTTCGCATCTTCTCAAATGGAGAATAATTTCCAAACATAATCAAAGTACATTAATTTAGTTAATCATAGAGCACCAAGAAGGCCAAAGGTTTCCCACCCCTGGACACTACTGAATTGCAATACCATCCATTAACACCAAGCACTTTCTAAAAAGAGGTAAGAGAGCCAAAAGTCCATCCACCCTTAAGCTATAACAAGGTTATGCTACCATATCAGCTTGGGAAACCCAAGGAAAAGGACCTTCTTTCATCTTTACTGAAGGCAAGACCTCAGCAATCTGTTCCTGGGGAGACAAGGCTCAACAAAGCCATAGCCAATGTCCTCATCAAGTCACTCTGCCTATAGAACAGTTCCAGAACCCCTGAAAACATCAGCAAGGCTCTCTTCCAGGATTTCTGTGAAGGTACCACAAGAAAATCTTCCTTCAGGGTTGCTGAACCAACATCTGGGTTCCAGGACCTCTACAATAGCAGCACTGTCCTTCACCATCGAGTGAATCTGGCAAAAACAACATCAAAACAGAAAGACAAAATACTGGCATCACAGTAATGCCTCCTCATTTCTTGGTAGCTCTGGGTGGCAGTTCTCCAAAGTACTGGGAAGCTCCAACTGACCCTCAGTAGTCTTTCTCTCAGTGACTCAGTCTCCCAGATACTGGATACTGCTCTGCAACAGTCCTTATGGCCTTCTCTAAGCTTGAGCGTCTCTCTCAATTCATGGCACCTCCCAGTGCAGCCCTCTCTCTTCACGTCAACAAGTCCATCCCACAAGTGGGATTCACAAGCTCTGGGTTTTAACACTCAACCCATAATCCAAGCCAACACTGGGGTATCTCCAAATTCCATTACCATTACATTCCACACCTCCAGGATCCTTGGCCTTACAATTTCAATATAAATGGCCATGGATACCGGAAAAATAATAGAAGCACTATACTTTGTAGTCCTTACTGACTACACCGTAAAGTAATGCCAAGCAAAGGCAACTTCCAAGATTCAGATTACTAGTATAGCAAACCCCGTTTATTCAGCAAACATTCACAGAACAGAGAAAGTCAAAACACTGTATAACTCATTTATTTAGCAAGTAAGTTCTCAATTCAATTGTAAAGTACCAAGGTCCAAGTGTACAATTAAATGTACAATTTTTAAAAACTTTGCTCTGTCTAATTTCTCTCACTAAAATATGTAGTTATTCTTCCTATCTTGGACTCATTTGAAAACTTAATAAGAATATCTTTTCTGTGTGTGTGTGTGTTTGTGTGTAATTGCTTTAAATGACTACATTTTCTATTTTTCCTTACAAAAAATCATTGATGACATGTCAGAAAAAGAGCCTTGTGTCATACTTAGATGGAACATCAGAATGTTCCCTTGATGATGATGATGATGATGATGATGATGATGATGATGATTATAATATTAATAATTTGAAATGGAAAGTTTCTATCCATTTACAGTGTCTGGAAAGATACAAAGTAGAAATTGATACTTGAATTGTCTTAAATGAACAAAACAATTCTATAAGGTGTATGTGAAGAGAAAGTGTATGCCACACATTGGGACAAGGCAGCAGAAAGGAAGGTAAAAGGAAAACAGATTGTCTTATGGGAAAAACACATAGGGAAAACAGCTAGTAAAATGTACAAGGGTCAGATTTGAACTCAGGTCCTCCTCACTTGTGTACTCGTGTTCTATTCACTGTACCACCTAGCTGCCCCAGAATAGTCTTGATGTGAAAGATGACACTAGCTGAGCCTTGAAGGAAGATAAGGATACTACTAGAAGAGGCAGAGATTATAAGGTAATGCATATCCAGCATGAGGGAAACCAGAGCAATGTATGGAAAAGCGTGATGGTGTTTCTTGTATAAGGATTTGCAAAACGTGCAGATTGATGCAAAAATATATGTGTTAAATGAAGTGATGGAGGCAGGAGAAGTAGGATGGGGTCAGATTGTGAATAGTTATAAATTCTCTAAGGTGAAGTTTATATTTGATTGAACATGTTAATAGGGAAATACTGGAGTTTAGCTAGTGATGAGTGCTTTGGCTAGACCTGTGATGTAGAATATCACTCTGGGGAAGGGGATAGAGGGTGGCTAGGTTGCTCAGCGGATAGAGCACCAGCTCTGCGGTCAGTAGGACCTGAGGTCAAATCTTCCCTCAGACACTTAGCACATATGAGTCATATAACTTAGGCCAGTCATTTAAGCCTAATTGTTCTGCCTTCCCCCGTCCAAAAAAAGTCACACTGACAGTTGAGTGAAGTATAACTAGGGAGAGACTAATAAGGAGGCAATTACAATAGTTCATGCAAGACTGTATGAGCCCTTATATTAAGGTGATGGAGACCTATGCATTGAGAAAAGACTACAAGCTATGGACAAAGTAGGAACCATACTAATGATAAGAAACTTCACAATGGACTCGAAATAAAAAAAGATGAGCCCAAGTATTGCCTCAGACACTTGTAAACTATGTAAGCATGCACTATCTATGCTAAGATTGATTTATCCATAGGCAAAACTGAGATAGAGAAACCTAAAGTGCCTACATGACCCACAGTGTTTTTGTCAGAATCAAATACAATAATGTATGTATAAATGCCTTGCAAACTTTAAAGCACTATTCTTGATATATTCTTTGCTGATTCTGAACTTATACAGTCATCAATAGGGAACTCTTGCTAGGGAGCATCTTTACACAAAGTAAATAAGAAACACTTCAGTAAATAACTAATTTTGAGAGCTTAGCTTTGCACTTCGTGTATTTTTTTCCAATTATGTGCAGAGAGTTTTGAATGTTCATTTCCGTAAGATTTTAATCTATATTTTTTCATTCCCTCCTCCTCTCCTGGGTCCCAAGACAGCAAACAATTTGATACAGGTTATATAGGCACCATAATTTTATTTTATTTTATTATATTTTCATGAATTATTTTATTTAATTTCTTGTTTACATCATTCATTTCGATGAGATTTTGAGTTACAAAATTTCTCCCCAACTTCCCCTACCAACAACCCCAAAACAGTAATCATCCAGTAAAGCCCCTCTACCAATCTGCTCTCTCCTATGTCCTCCTCCATCACCCCTCTAACTTTCTGGTAGGGCGTGATGGGTCTCCCTACCCCACTGCCTGTATATGTTAATTCCCAGTGGCATATAGTTAGTAATAATGATGATAATTATATATATATATATACATATACATATATATATATATATATATATATATTTAACATTTAATTTTAGAACTTTAAATTTTTGATCCTTTCATGTTCTCCTTCATCACCTACCCCCACTGGAAGGAAAAGTAATTCCATACAGGCTGTACATGTGTAATTATTCAGAACATCTCTACAGTGGACATATTGTGAGATACTGATTATATGTCTCTCCTTCATATTCAGTCAACTCCCCTTTGTTCTATTCCCAACCCTCTCCCTGTCCCTTTATAGAAGTGTGTGCTTCCAGCAGCCCTCCCCCCCACTCCTCCCTCCCCTCCATCACACCACCCCTCATCCCCATTTTTGCTACTAACCTGTATGGCAAGATACCCAGTTTAGAGTTTATGTGATTCCCTCCCTAAGCGAAATTCAATGAGAGTAAAGTTGACCCTTTCCCTTTTGCTTCCCTGATCTTCCCCTCCATTGTAACAGTTACCCCTTGTCTCTTCTATATGGGATGATATAAAGCCAATCAGCAGTAGATTCCTGAGAGAAAGCTACTGTGAACAGCCTTTAAGATTCGAATTACACAGTATTAGTGAACACTCTGTTTATTCCATCACAAAATGAGATTCAGTACAATGTTTACAGTTTCAACAGTTCACAATAATATATACAATCTTCAGAACAAGGAAAGTCTCAATATTATATCTTATTACAGAAAGGAATAAGGAACAAGAGAAAAATCAGCTGCTTTCCCTAAAGGAGAAACCAGCTTCACATTTGAAGATCCCATCAATCAATTAACAAAAGGAATGACCTTGTTTCCCTAAGAAGAATTCAATCAATCAGTTAACAAAAGGAATGGCCTAGTCTCCCTGAGAGGGAGTTGATTCAATCAACAATTCACAACATATTGATCTTCCACTCCTGGGGTAACCATTAACTTTAGTTTCTAAATAAAGTTCTTAGACAAGCACACAATCCTTTCACCCCTTGTTTTGCAACAAACCTCAGTTTAGTCCAAGGGGAAGCCTTTTCTTCATTTTGACTCTGGGTGGTCTCTCTGATTCCATGGATCCCCTTCCTTGGTCCCAGCTCTCTCCTGAATATGCCAGACAATCACCTAGATTCAGGAACTGAAAGCTTACAGGTTTTCGTCCAGTCCTCAGGGATGAAAAGTTCCCAGGTCCTTGTCCAGTCCTCAAGGCAATCCCTGGCACACACTGAAGTTCACTGGATTCAGCACACCTCAAACACTTCAGGACTTCTCTTGCCTGGAACTCAAGGATCAACCAGGTCACCAACAAACAAAGTCCCATCCTATTCATGTCTTCAGTCAGCCGCTGAGGAGCCAAATCCAAAATCTCTCTGTCTCTGTAAAAATTATTCCTTATAAACAATGTCCTTCTCCCAAGTCAACAGGGGAATGTCTCAGCCAATAGCATTCTTCCACATCAACAGAGGAATTTACACCTTCCAGACAGAGCTCGCACCTTCCATACTTAGCCCTAAATATCCAACAAACTGATTACCATTACATTCCACCACTATTAATCCCATTTTGCCTCTTTCTGACTCCTCTCATTCTAATACTCTCCCACCTCACAATTACAACTTTTAAAGTATCCTCTCTTTCTATTCAATTGATCCTGTGTCCTCTATGAACTCACATACACACATACTCACATATGTATACCTTCATATATATACATTCCTATATAAACATATGTGTAGGTATACACACACATACATACACACACACACACACACACACACATATATATATATATATATATACACATTTGTATTCTCTTCACATATTCTCCAACTGAGAAGTTTCAAAAGTTACTATTTTAGTTTGTTTTCCATATTGGCATGTAAATAGCTCAACTTTGATAAATTTCTTATGATTTCTATCCTGTGTTTACCTTCTCATGCTTCTTGTGTTTGAATGTCAAATTCTCTGTTCAGTTCTGTTTTTTTTTTCAGCAAGAATGCTAGAACGTCCTCCACCTCATTGAATGATCATATTTTTCCCTTGAACATTATACTCAATTTTGCTGGGTAGGTGATTCTTGGTTTTAATCCTAGCTCCCTTGATCTCCAAAATATCATATTCCAGGCCTTTTGATCCCTCAGCGGAGAAGCTACCAGATGCTGGGTTGTCCTAATTGTGTTACCACAGTATTTAAATTATTTCCTCTTGGCAGCCTGTAATAGTCTCTCCTTGCTGTGGGGATTCTTGACCATGGCTATAATATTTCTAGGAGTTTTCTCTTGGGGATGTTTTCAAGAGGTAATTGTTGGATTCTTTCAAGTTCTATTTTGCCCTCTGATTCTAAAATATCATGACAATTTTCCTTGATAATGTATTGAAGGATGCTTTCTAAATTCTTTTTTTGATCGTGGCTTTTAGGTAGTCCAATCATTTTTAAATTGTCTCTCCTGGATCTATTTTCCAGGTCAGTGGTTTTTTTCAAGGAGATATTTCACATTACCTTCTATTTCTTCACTTGTTTGTATCTGTTTAATAGTACCTTAATTTCTCAAAAAGTCATTTGGTTTCATTTGCTCCAGTCTAATTTTGAAGGAATTCTTCTCTTAGAATGCTTTGAGATTCTTTTTTCCATCGGGCAAATTCGACTTTTTAAGATATTCTTCTCCTCACTGGCTTTTTGGGCCTCTTCTGCTATTTGAGTTAATTTGTTCTTTAAGGTGTTATTTTCTTCAATCAGGTTGTTAACTCTCTTTTCATGATTTTCTCGCATCATTCTCATTTCTCTTCCCAATTTTTCCTCCATTTCTCTTACTTGGTTTTCAAAGTCCTTTTTAAGTGCATCTATGGCTTGTAGGCAATCTTCGTGTTTCTTGGAAGCATTTGGTGTGGGAGTTATGAATGTGTTGTCTTCTTCTCTCTCCATGCTTTGATCTTTTTTTGTCCCCAAAAAAGGATTCTAGAGTTTGATTACTGTTATTACTTTGCTTCCTTTTCCTCATGTTGGCCAGTCAATTAATTGGTTCATTTTTTTAGCTCTCTGGAACTCTGCTTCCACTGGGGAAAACTCTGTCCCAATTTTCTGGGGTTTTCACAGCTGCCAGAGCTATTAGGGGGTTTTGCAGCTCCCACCAGCTTTGGCTTCCTGAAAGTGCACCTGAGAACCACCACTCAAGACCACGGTCTGTATCCAGGCCGCTCAACAGCAGAGCCCTTGGCCTTTGATCAATCGCTTTGGTCCCCCTTTGGTCAGCACACCATGAGCTCTGAAGCAGCCATATTGGACTGCTTCCTTGCCCTGGGGGCAGTTCAGCCAGACTGCTTTTTCCCCAAATTTAGCTTGAATTCCATTGACCTTTCTCTTAGCCTTATTTCTCCTGGATTGATAATGAGGAAACTGTCCCAGGTGCCACAGATCAGCCCTCCTGTCTACACCAGCTGCGGCTTTTCCTGACCTTCTTGTGGCCAGGCCATTGTTTTGGGCTGGGCTGGGCTTGGTATTTTTAAGTATTGTGACATTTAAAATGCATGTACAGTGATAGAGGATGTGGGTATAGGTGAACTAACCTGAAGATTAAAAAAAACCCGACTAAGGGGAATAAAGGGATTTTGATAAGAGAAAAGGAAAGGATCAGGCAGAAAATGGTAAATTATGCCAAACAAAGAGGCATGAAAATGTCCTAAAGTCAAGGGGAAGGAAGGAAGGAGATGAGCATCACAGGAACATTATTCTCATTGCTTCTCATTTAAAAATGGATCAATGTAAATAGCTACATATAGATACAACCATGAAAAAACACAAAAACTCATAATAATAGAGGGAAAAGAGGGAGGGAGAGGAGCACTGTATAGAATTTATTAACATTGGTTTGGGTTCAAAGAGGGAAAAACATACTCCATTAAGAATAAAATTCAAGGGGGCAGGGTCAAGTTCGGGGCTTAGAAGGAAGAGAAATCTATGGCTCCTCAATAACCACCTCAAATACCAATAGAAATATGACTCTAAACAAAATGTAGAGCTTCAGAGAAAAACAAAAATACAGAGTTACGAAGCTCTCTCTGAAGGCAGACCAGCAGGTTGACAGGAAGGGGTTCATCACAGCGCCCTGGAAGACCAGACCAGAACAACATGAACCCATGGCTTGAGCCCCAAGGAGAACAGAATAAGGTGTGGCTGTTGTTTTCAGGAGAGTATAACACTTGCAGCTGTGGCAATTGCCAGAATTATCAACTCTTAAGGAACGAGGACTAAGTGAAAAGTCAGTGGATCTAGGTTAAATTCCAGGGAGAGAAGCAGCTGCAGTGGGTCTGCAGCCTCCATCACGTGACTGCTTCAGAATTCACAGTCTGCAGATCGCAGGGGTCTAAGTGTTTCTTAGATGTCTAAATTTAGACACTGTATATCTAAATGCCTACGATCATTCAGGGTCTAAGTGATTCTGCTTTAACTGCCCTTAATCAGGACTGTGGGCTTGGGTGGTCATATTGAGGTGTGTCTTCAGTGAGCCAAAGTTGATAGGGGCTGCAGCACCCCCCTAATAACTCTGGCAGCTGTGAAAACGCCAGCAATTTGCAACAGAGCTTTCCCCTCGGGAAGCAGAGGTCCACAGAGCTAAAAAGTCAAGTGATTGATGGGCAACCTGAACAGTCAAAGGAAGCATAGTAAGAACGGTGATAAAACTTTAGATTCCTTATTTGGAGACAAAAAAAGGATTAACCAGTCAAAGGGGAAGAGGCAACAAAGTCAGAATTCCCAAATCAAAAGCTTCCAGGAAAAATGTATACTGGTTACAAGCCACCCACCACCTCTTGAAAATGATCCCAAAAATAAAATTCCTAAGAATATTATAGTAATGTTACAGAGCCCCCATATTAAGGAGAAAATATTACAAGCTGCCAAGAAGAAACAATTTGAATACTGTGGAAGCACAATTAGGGATAATCCAGGATCTAGCAGCTTCTATGTTAAGGTATCAAAAGGCCTGGAATATGATATTCTGGATATCAGGGGAACTAGCATTGAAACAAAGAATCACCTACCCAGCAAAATTGAGTATAATGTTTCAGGGGAAAATATGGTCATTCAATGAGGTTGAGGGCTTTCAAGCATCCTTGCTTAAAAAAAAACAGAACTAAAAAGAAAATTTTACATTCAAATGTTAGAAGCATGACAAGGTAAATATGGAAAATAAATCATAAGAAACTTATCAAAATTGAACTATTTACATGCTAACATGGACAAACAAAACATTATAACTTGTGAAAATTTTCTCAATATTAGGATAGGTGAAGGGAATAAAAATGTATATAATCATATACATACACGCTTTTCTATGTTGGAGCATATATAAATATATATGCATATGAATACATATCTGAGTATGTATATATACATATACATAGAGGGCACAAAACCAATTGAATAGAAAGGGATGATACTTAAAAGGTGAAATTGTGAGATGTGGGAGGAATTGAATGAGAGGCGACAGGGAGAGATGGATTGGAGTTAATTATCTCATATAGAAGAGGCAAGGGATAACTGTTCAACGGAGGGGAAGAACAGTAAGGCAAAAATGAAAGGGTCAACTTTACTCTCATTGAATTTGGCTTAGGGAAGGAATGATATGAACTCTTAAACTAGGTATCTTGCCACACAGAGAGTAGGGGGGATGGGGACAAGAGGGGGAATGATGACGGGGAGGTGAGGATGGGGGGGGAGGATTGCTGAAATCACACACTTCTGTAAAGGTACAGGGTCAGGATAGAGAATAGAACAAGGGGGGTGGGACAGGAATGAAGGGCACATAATCAGTCTCTAGCAATATGTCCCTTGTGGAGATGTTTTGCATAAATGCACATGCACAGCTTGTATTGAATTGCTTGTCTATCCAGTGGGGGTGGGTGATAAGGGAGGAAGGGAAAAAGAATCTAGACTATAAAGTTCTATAAGGAAATGTTAAATATATATATATATAGTGTATTAAACTGAATGACAATGAAAAATTAATTAATTAATTGATTGATTGATTGATCAATTAATTAATTAATATCTGGCATGTCTGGTCCTCCTTCCCTAGCATTTTCTTTTCATTAATTTCCTGGATATTCTGAATCTGTTGTTCTTCATAATTTTGCTATTTTTTAGCTTCATGAACTGATCTTTTTTGAATGCTCTAAATTAATATTGATAAGATAAACTCAAATCAAAACAACTCAGGTACCTCCTTTCTCCTATCAGGTTGGTTAACATGACAAGACAAGAAAATTATGAATACTGGAGATGTGTAGAAATGTAGCACTACCATGCTGCTGTTGATGTTGTAACCTGATTGAGCTGTTCTGTAGATAACTTTGGAACTACTCCCTAAAGACTATAAAAATGTGCATAACTTATTACCCAGAAATACGACTTCTAGGTATGTATTCCAAAGAGAACATATAATATACATACATACATATACATATATATATATATATATATATATATATATATATATATAATGAAAATATTTTTAACTGTTCTTTTGTGGTAATAAAGAAGTAGACATCTATGATAATCAGTCATTGGGGAATGGCTGTACAAACTGTGGTATAGGAATATAATGCAAAAATATTATGCTACAAGAAACAATTAACAAGCAGACTCCATAAAAACCTGGAATGATTTATATGAACTGGCACTGAGTCAAATAAGAGGAACCAGGAGAACATTACACACAGTAATAGCCCTATAGGAAGATGACTGACTTTGATAGACTTATCTCTTCTCAGCAATTTAGGGACTTAAAACAACTCCAAAAGACTAATGATAGAAAATGTCATCCACAACCAGAAAAAGTAATATTGAGTCTGAAAACAGATGAAAGCATACTGTATGATCTGTCTGCTTTGTTTTTGTCCTTTTGTTTTAGTTTGTTTTTTCTCTCTTTTGGTTGCTCCAATACATTTCTAAATTATCTACACAACATGATTTCTTACTATTTAAACATGTTTAATAAGAATGTTGAAATGGGCAGGAAGTAGTTAAATAGAAACTTCATGGACTTAAGAATGAAGTAGCCAGGAAATACTTAAGTGATACTTTGAGAAATTAGAAATCAGCAAGTTAGAAGACAAGGAAGCTGCCTATGAGCCAGGCTGGGGTGTGGGAACCCATCTAAGTCTTCATTTTTCTTCTCCTACGTGCCCAGGTCATCATGCCCTGTACCCCTCTCTGCTTACCCTACAATCCCCTATCTAAAGATGTTCCTGTTGTTCATTCTTCTTCATGTTCTGTCATTATGCCCTGTAATCACAAACTCCCTTACCTCAGCAACTTACTTGCACCTCCAAACAATGGGACTATATGGTATAAAAGACCCTGCATTTCTGCACTACCCCACTGCTCTCTATTGATTGGCATGAGAGATAGTTGCCATGGCTAAATTAATTTC
>JAQQSW010001390.1:0-11894 GCA_028646575.1 Pseudocheirus occidentalis
AAAAAAAAAAAGTATGGGTAGTAATCTCACAAGAGAATAGTAAAAACAGACTTGATTAAAAGTCAACATAACAAAATTTGTGGGATGCAAATGTTAGTTGTTATGAAGAAAGTTTTATAATACTTTCTTTTAAATACTTTCCTCAATAAGATGGGCATGAGTTTTAAAAAACTAAAAAAGCAATCAATCAAAAAAACAGCCAAAGTCAACAAAACATAAATTCAGAAAACCAAGAGATTAACAAAAGGGAAAGCAAAACCTTATTAAATTGATAAATAAAAGGAACTATTTTTTAATAAAATAGTCCATTTTGTATGAAGACAAAAACAAATTATAGGTAAGATGAAAAATAAGAATTCACAACAACCTACAATGAAAAACGAAAACATGAGAAACTTTTACCAAATTATACAGCAACAAAATGGATAACTCAGGTGAAACTTAGGTTGCAAAAAATACATTACCCAAATTAACAGTAAAAGAAATAGAAATGTCAATGAGTGAGCCACAGACACACTCTCAAATAAAACCACCTCACATTTGGTTGAATTTATAAGTTAAATTTATGAAACTTTTAAAGACTATTTATATATAGTATTAGATGAACTATCTGAAAAATGTGAAAAACGGTACCTTTATAACTTTTTCTGATATGACCTTGATACCAAAATGAAGGAATCCAGACTAATATCACTAATGAACATCAATGGAAAAAAAAATCAAACAATATTTTCAAAAAGCTAGCACTATATAACATAGCAAAAAGTATACTTACAGTGGGATATGGGACTGGTTCAATATAATGAAAACCATAAAAATAATTTTGATAAAAATTAAAATCACATAATTATATCAATAAATACTAGGGAAAACACTTTTTTAAATTCAAAAAACATTTTCTTAAAATAATAGAAAGCTAGGAATAAACAAAACCTTCCTTAATATGGTAAGTAGTATCTAGCCAAGATTTGATATTATATATAACAGAAAAGGGCTAGAGATCTTTCTAATAAGGGTAAAGCAAGTGCCTATTATCATGAAGAGGAAAACATAACTTTTACTTTTTGCATTGTAAATGATGGTCTAGAGAGATCCAAATAATCAATTAAAAATTTAATCAAAATAATTCACTTCAGCAAAGTTGTATGATAGAAAGTTATTCCACATAAATCAAAAGCATTTTGGCATTACAAATAAAATCTATTAGGAAAATCTAAAAAGATAAAGTCCCTTCAAAATAACTACAAAATTTTAAAAAAAAATTTTGGAGTGTATCTACTAAGACCTATTTTCCAAGAACATGAATACAACTATAAATAAAGATATTACCAAAGCATTGCCTCAACAACTGTGTACTGGGAAGATACAAAAATTAGGTGAGCAGTTGGTTTTTTTCCCCAAAAAGAGTGGCTTCTTCCAAAATAGTACATGTTTCAATTCTCTATCGTTAAATTATATAACCAATAACAATTTAAAGAAAAGGAAAAAAAAAAATCAAGATTAGTTCAACTATTTTCCTTCTGACAAAACAAATGTCCTTTATTTTCTTAATTAACAATTTGTTGACTTATCCATGTTACTAATACCATGCCATATATATTAAGAGAAAAAAAGACATATATGAAGGAAGTTTCACAATATTTTTATGTTATGTACATGAAATAGAATGTTTATAATTCCAAACACACAAAAAAGGGGACTCCCAGGAAAAACGGTGCACCTATACAAGAATGCTACGTATACACACAGTATTTTGCTTTTCTGGTGTTTCACTTTTTAATCTGAGTGAAAAGAAGAATGCTTCTCTCATTCAGGAGATTTATTATGTTGTAAAAATTACCTAGAAGTAAAATAAGGAAAATACAGTAAAATTATGAAATTTTCTTCATATTAAATTGAATGCTCTTCTCACTTTGATCAGCCTTTTGTATACTTAAGAATATATGACAAAAAATAACTTTGATAGGCTTCCTTCTAATACACAGGATCTCAATTCCTATTTTTCTAAAAAGTAGATCATAGGATCATATATTTAGAAATGAAGGGGAATATAACAGCTATCTGGTCAAAGCCTCTCATTTTTCAGGTGTAACTTGAGGCAGACAGAAGTTAAATGACTTGACCAGAATCAAATGCCAGTAAGTATCTGAAGCAAAATTTGAACCTTGATTTTCCTAACTCCAAGTCCAATGCCCTATCTATTGAATCATATTGCCTCTCAAAAGCAAAACCTCCTAGCACCCAATTACTCCCTGACAATCTCTCCAATACAAGTAAGTCAGGCCTGACCCTGCTTAGTTTCTGAGATCAGTCAAAATGGAGCACACTCAGGTTGACATGGTCTTAGAAAAAGAAAGACCTTTGAAATTCAAAGACTTAACCAGCAGTCCTAGGACAATAAAGGTCACATTGGACTGACAAATACTTTTTGGATTGTTCATAAAAGGAGGTAACCTTAAATTAGTGTGGATAATGGAAAATAATAGAAATAGGGTTCACACTAAGTGCGTTAGATATAATACCGGAGCAGGAGCTCTGTATTATATATGTTCTGGGGGTAATTTTAAACATTAGGGGGAAACAATGTTATTTTTAATAGTATATATATGTATATGTATATGTATATATATGTATATATATATATACATATATATATAATATATTTGAGACAGTAACAAAAAGGCAAAAATGAAACATGAAAACCAATTAAGCATCACCATATCAGTTCTTCATAAATGGTATTATAGTATTCCTTTTATTTGAGTATTCCATACTCTAACTCAAAGGTATTATAGCATTCCTTTTATTTGGGGATTTCATTTTCTAACTTTTTCCATGCTCAATGTTCATGAACAAGCATCATTTTCTCAGTTTTTCTTCAATATTTACCAGGCTACTTAGTTCCTATCTAGTATGTCTTTTAACTACTACTATGTTCTTAAATAAACTCTAAAAGTGATGGCAAATGTTACAATTCCTTTGAAATCAATTCTCTTTAAATCTTACCTGAAGGAACATAGAATATGTCCCCAGCAGTTAAATGGTAAGATGTCTCATGTAAAGTACAAATAAGATCACCAGAGACAATAAAGAATACCTGTAAAATGGAAAAATCAAATCTCTTATGCAAGGAACCAAAAGTTATATTAAAAAAAAACAAACCTCAACAAAATATATCTGTTTAAAATTTTAAGCTAAAGGCACCAAAAGCTTTTATATGCTACAACAATTATACAATTATATAAATGATTCTGAAAAGATCAGAAGGTTGGCTAAGATGTTTTTTTTTTAATACTGTATCTGAAAAAGAAACTTGTCTCTATAGACTAAAAGGATATTATTTCTTACTGTCTTTCATGTCCAAAAAAGTGAGAAATCTAACACTTCAACATGTTTGTAGCCATTAACATGTTAGATTCATGTTAAG
The DNA here is from genome assembly GCA_028646575.1 of Pseudocheirus occidentalis. Lineage (NCBI taxonomy): Eukaryota > Metazoa > Chordata > Mammalia > Diprotodontia > Pseudocheiridae > Pseudocheirus > Pseudocheirus occidentalis. The sequence continues at coordinate 3,428 of JAQQSW010001390.1, forward strand.
TCTAGATGTCATATAGTTGTTCTACATAATTATTAGACTAAAATGCTGTTGATTTTATAGAGAAAATAGCATTATATCAAGCACAGACACTGATACAGATTTAACAATCTTAAAAGAATGCTTTAAAATAATACACACATTCTTTTATTACGGGGATTTGTTCTATGAAATTTGGATTCTGTCAAAGAGCCCCACTGGTGGACCTAGAGGGCCACATGTAGCCAAGAAGTCACAGGTTCACTACCCATGATCTAGTTAAACCAGACCTTACAGAAATTCTTTGATCTATCACTGTACTAACCCTTTAATAAAAAAAAAATAAAAAGAGTGAAATGACCTATCTTTTGAAAAAAGAAAATTTTACTTTACCTTCATTTACAAATATATCCTATCTGTACTATCCTCCTATCCAAAGAGTCACCCCTTTTGCAAAGAAAAAACAAGGAAAAAAGCATCTTAACACGAGCCTAACCAGATCTAATCAAAACTGCCATATTTATGAGATACCAATATATTTAATGTGACACATCCAGAGCCTTCAAGTTCTGCAAAGAAAGAAGGAAAAAGCATTTTCTCATCTATCCTTTGGTCAAGCTTGATAACTATACTATGTTTAGTATCGCATTTCATTTTTTTGAGAAGTCTTTAAATTTGTATTATTGGAGTTGTTGTGTATATTGTTTTCTTAATTCTGCTTACTTCACTTTGTATTAGTTCACTGTCTTCCAATAGTTCTCAGTATTTTTCACATTCATCCTTTCTTACAGAACAGTGTTATTCCATTACATCATGTACCACAATTTTGTTCATCCATTTTCCAATATACTATGCTTTCTAGTTCTAGTAGCAAACTATTACAAAAAAAAGTGCCGTTATATGGATATTTTATTGCAAACACAATATTTGTTGGGCTTTTTTTTTTTAATCTTTGACTGCTTTGGGGGTATGTACCTACCAATGGGAATGCTGGGTTGTAGGTCATGACCTATACTACCTCAATAATACTTCCTAGAATTTTGTAGGAATTGAAAGGAACCTCACTGAGTTATAGCTTGCAAATTCTATTCTCTTCCCTTTTTGAAACACTGGAACATATATGTTCATTATTATATGGATAGGTATGTGTGGGTGTAGGTATGTATGTATGCATATTCATTCCCATCAAGATCCCAGACCTTCCTGAAACCTATTTATTCCTTAGGGATCCACAAACTCCAGGTTAAAAACTCCTGCTCTTGAGGAATTTGGAGAAGAATTAGATAAGAAGTACATAGAATACAAAAACACTGAGTCGTGATTTACATTGATGGAAGTGCCATATTTATGAAATAACATATTTAAAGAATTGGGAACCAAGGATATTGAGGACAGAAAAATTTAAAGGGTTAACAGATGAAAAACACAAGATGGAGGTTTGAACAGATTAGCAAAAAATGAGAGGAATCATATCATGCATGTCATTTGGAGTAGGTGAGGAAAGGTCAGCTAACATACAGATAAGGTAAATTAGCCTTTATTAAGTTAACCTCAAGAAATAGCACAATACGTACAAAGTATAGCACTTCAATGACTGTTCAAGAGCAGAGAAATGAACTTCAACTTAAAATCATTCAAATGCCATAGATCTCCTCTGCCCTGGTCTTTTATCTCACCTATTCCCTACTGATTCTTAAATTCCCCAAGATTTTCAAAGCATAATCAAGCATTCCCATGTTTACTGAAAGAAATCTAAACTCCTTTTAATAGCCCAGTTTCTTTGAAGTATATTTATTTGAAGTATTCATTGGAGTCAGATCAATTTTCTGAACTACTGTATTTATTTATTGTCCCTCAAGTTTCCTCACTAAGAACATCTAGGATGATGTTCTTATACAGACATTACACCAACTTAATGCAATTTTGACTCTCCCTCCATTGTTTCTTTGTTTTGCTTTTTTTTTTTTTTTTTTTTTTTCCTCCATTGTTTCTTAAGGCAACACTGCTCAATTCTTCCACTATCCTTCTCCCTTTGAAAACCAGGTTATATTCTAAACTGGTGTTGCCATGCTGTTCCATTTAAAAAGATTAAGTTTTGGGGCAGCTAGGTGGTACAGTGAATAGAGCACCAGTCCTGGAGTCAGGAGGACCTGACTTAAAAATCTGGCCTCAGACACTTAACACTTACTAGCCATGTAACCTTGGGCAAGGCACTTACCCCCAATCGCCCTGCCTTCCCCTCTCCAAAAAGAAAAAAAATGATCAACTTTTTTCTGGTTAAGGCAGTCTCTGGGCTTCTTAGGCCTCCTCATTGTTGGAATTGCTATATCCCTGTTTAACTTCTGTAAAAAATGGTGATAGTCTATGTTGATGTCTTTTTCTTTATCTCCTATTTTTAGCATCAATAACTTTTTTATGTCAACTTACAACTTTTGTAATAAGATTAGATTTCCTTCTAAATCAATGCTAATTTTTACCCTTATTCCAACAAGTCAATGATAAAACTGGTCATTGGCTGCAGATTAAGAAATGACTACCATATTGGTCTTAAGTAATTTCCTATTTTATTAAGATATAATTTCCATTTTTATGATTCTGTTCAATTCCTTCTGGATAACACCACATCTTATAGTTATTTCTGATCCTGTAATACAGCACTAAGCATATCAGAAAGATTTGTTGGTAAGGGGGATTGATTGTCCACAAAAAAACCTCAATACATTATAGCTAGTCTTCCATTTTAGTAAAGTTTATACATAGTTTTTGGTGTTTTATCAAGATCATTAAAAATGGAGTTAATGTATAATACAAAGAAATACAGGGAGAAAATGGATACTCACCACTGTATGTGAACAAACATATTGTGTTCCCTTTTCCTTAAAGGGCTCCATGATCAATGTGCCAGTAGCAAACAATGGAGTATTCACAATTTTAAACATTTTCAAAGTTTCATCCTGAACAAAAAATTCATGAGTACCTTTAAGCTTCACAAGTTCTAAGGGGAAAGAAAAACATATGGATTACATAAAGTATACTAAAGATGTAGGATAGTATAGTGAGTGGAAACAGCATTCCATCTGGGTTCCAATCTCAGTTCACCTCAAGTGAGTATTTCTTTGCATTAACCATCAAATACTTATCTTACTTTTTCTCTTCACTATCACTCAAATTTTAATTTCCAAATGCTAAAATATCTTGAAGGTTCAAATATTGACCAGGATATTCAAGTAAGTATAGAGTTATTATATCTCTTAACTTCATCTAAAGTTCCTATATAAGGTTCAATGATTTCTTTTTTATCCAGACATTTCTAAATATGAAACTTGATCAAGATGAATAAAATCACTGAGTAAAGTTAGTATAGCCAGACAGAAACAGATTCACGGTTTCATGAATATGCAGATTCTTTTCAATAAGCTAGATCAAATCACATCTATGGAGACTTAAGCAGAGTGAATCACCAGTAGCTGTGGCAGTTCCAGACTTCTCAACCTATAAATGCCAAAAAGAAAGTAAAAGGTTATAGGGAACTCTGTTGGAACTTAACGGAAAAGGGTGGTCCAGTCCCTGCCCCCAGGGCAAGAGATAGAAAAGTGCAGTGACTCCAGCTGCTGCAGCATGGCTACCTCCAGATTTCCTGGACTGCAGCATAGGGAGACCAAGTGACCATTCAGAGGGTAATCACTTTTGCTTTGAGCTACTTGGATCCAGATCACTGTCTAGGGTGGTGGTCCTGGAGTGTGTGGCCAGGACCAGAGCTTGGGATGTCTGTAGGGAAGGCACCCTCCTCAGATCTCTGACAACATTTGTGAAAACTCCAGTGATTTGGGATATAACTCTCTCCACTCTGCAAGCAGAGTTCTACTGTGGCAAAGAGATCAAAAGTCAAGTAATTGGCTGGCAAGATGAGCAATCAGAGGAAGAGGAACCAAATCAGAGAATCATTTTTGGAGGATAAAAAAGGATCAAAACATGTAACCAGAAGAAGTCAACAAAGTAAAAACTATTGTATCAAGCTTCCAAGAAAAAATATGCATTGGTTACAGGCCATGGAGGAGCTCAAGAAGGATGTTGAAAATAAAGTAATTTGAGAAGCAGAGGAAAAATTGGGAAGAGAAATGAGAATGATGCAAGAAAACCATGAAAGCTGAGTCAACAACCAGCTATAAGAGACACTCCCCCCCCAAAAAAAACCAAAGAAAATAACACCTTAAAAAATAGATTAACTCAAATGACAAGAGGCCCAAAAAGCCAATGAGGAAAAGAATTAATAAGATTATAAATAATAATTTATTAAACAAATTTTATATATTTTATATACTACACACACACACACACACACACACACACACACATTTATATACAATAAAAAGCCTAATTCCCCAGATGGAAAAGGAATTTCAAAAACTCAACAAAGAGAATAATTCCTTCAAAATTAGATTGGAGCAAATGGAAGCTAATGACTTTTAAAGAAATCAAGACACTGTAAAACAGATACAAACAAATGAAAAAAATAGGAGGCAATGTGAAATATCTCATTGGAAAAGCTACTGACCTGGACAATAATTCGAGGAGAGATTTAAAAATTATTGGTCTACCTGAAAGCCATGATCAAAAAAAGAGCCTAGAAATCATCCCTCAAGAAATTCTCCAGCAAAATTGCCCTAATATGGTAGAACAAGAGGGCAAAATAGAAATTGAAAGAATTCACCAATAGCCTCTTCAAAAAGATCCCCAAAAGAAAATTGCTAGGAATATCATGGCCAAATTCCAGAGTTCCCAGGTCAAGGAGAAAATATTACAAGCTCTCAGGAAGAAACAATTTGAGTATTGTGGAAATACAATTAGGATAACACAAGATCTAGCAGCTTTTCCATTAAGGGATCAAAGGGCTTAGAATATGATATTCTGGAGTTCAAAGAGCTAAGGATTAAAACCAAGAATCACCTACCCAGCAAAACTGACGATAATGCTTCAGGGGAAAATATGGTCATTCAATGAAATAGACGATTTCAAGTATTCCTGATGAAAAAACCAGAGCTAAACAGAAAATTTGACTTTCAAAGAGAAGCAAGAGAAGCACAAGAAGGTAAACGGGGAAAAAAAAACCCATAAGGAACTTGTTAAAGTTGAACTATTTACATTCCTACATGGAAAAATGATCATTGTAACTCATGAGACTTTTCTCAGTATGAGGGCAGATGAAGAAAATATATGTGTATATGTGCATACACATATATGTACATATGTATGTATATGTGTGTATATATGTACACATATGTGTGTGTTTAGGAGAGGGGTGTGTGCATAAATACATGCATGAGTGTGCATATATGTGTGCACATGTGTACACAGACAGATCACAGGATTAGTTGAATAGGAAGGAATGATATCTAAAAAATAAGTGGTGAGGTATATAATGAGAGGAGAAAGGAACAGACACAGAATAGAGTAAATTACCTCATAAAAAGAGGCAAGAGAAAACTGTTACAATGGAGGGGAAGAGCAAGAAAATGAAAGGGAACGAGTTGGGGGCAGCTAGATGGCACAGTGAGTGGCCCTGGAGTCAGGAGGACCTGAGTTCAAATCTGGCATCAGACACGTAATACTACCCTTGTGACCTTGGGCAAGTCACTTAAGCCCAATTGCCTTGCCTTCCCCCCTCCAAAAACAAACAAACCAAAAAAAAAAATTTAAAAAGAAAAAAAGAAAGGAAATGGGTCAACCTTACTCTCATTGAATTTGTCTTAAGGAGGGAATAACATACACACTCATTTGGGTATCATATCTTACAGGAAAGTGGGGGGGGGATAAGAGAGAGGACAGACTGGGGGAGATGGTAGTTAGAAGCACATACTATAGAAAAGAGACGTTGTCAAAGTAGAAAATAGAATAAGGGGTGAGGAGTGGGATAGGATGGAGGGAAACATAGTTAGTCTTTTACAATATAACTACCATGGAAACGTTTTTGCATAACTACACATGTACAACCTATATTGAATTGCTCATCTTCCCAGCGGGGATGGGTGAGGAGGAAAGAAGGGAAAGAATTTGGAAATCAAAGTTTAAAAAACAATTGTTTTTTACATGCAAGTAGGAAATAAGACATACAGGCACTGGGGTATAGAAATCCATCTTGTCCTACTAGAAAGTTGAGGGGGGATAGGGGAGGATATAAGAGAGAGCAGATTGGGGGAAGTGGTATTCAGCAGGCTCATTATCTTGGGTTGGGGGGTAGGGGAAAGATGGGGAAAAAATGTGTAACTCAAAATCTTGTGGAAATTAATGTTGAAAATTAAAAATAAATTTAAAAATGCACAGATGCACAGCAGGGAAGGGATCTTATATGAAAGGAAAGAATGATAAGCAACAAAACTTTGAAATCAATGTGAAATTCATTAAATTAGATTATTATTAAATTTATTTATAAATTTATTAAATTTGAAATCAATATGTGGAATTTATAAAATACTTGAGAAAAATACAGTATGAAATGGAAAAAAGTAAACAAAAAAGGCATACAGGGAAAAAAAAAAACACCTATGACTTCTTAATTCTCAATCAGACTTTCCCTTAATTCCTCCATAGTGGATTTATTTCAACATTTAGAGTCTCTCTCTTTAGAGTCATCTCTCTTGCCTTTTGGGTCACCATAATTTTTATTCTTTAGAGGTTGAGCAAGTAATCTTGAAAGATCTTAGTCTTATTCATGGGAGACACTCTATTAGAGAGTTGCAATGCTTAATCAAAGCAAATGTTTTTTCATAAATCACCAATTAAAAGAATATGGGTTTATATTCTCTGTACCTTTCATTCAATTTGTGAATAATAAAATAGTCTGCATGAAGAAATATCTAATGAAGTCTGCTGATCCCTTTTCATTCTTTCGGTCCCTTCAAATCTTTGCTTGATCATCATCCTTGATCTATCCTTTAACTAAGGCTATAACCCATGGTATTGTCCAGTAATTCCTTTTCTTCCCTCTTCTTCTGAATGATTTCATGTCATTGTAAAATATCATAGACTTAAATCTAAAGATGATAGAATTGGAACTGAAAAGAACTTTAATAACTACATAATCCAACATCACCATTTTACAGATAAAAGACTAAATTTAAATCCTATGATCACTTACTAGCCATGTGACCTTGTGGAAGTCAAAAAGACTCAGTGACTTGCTGATATTTTTTAGCCTCATTCTTCTGAGCTCCAGGCACCCATCCACTGTCTATTGGCTATTTCCCCACTGTATGATAGGTTAAAGCAACATTACCCAAACATGAAGAGCGCTAGTTGTTTCCAGAAAACCTGGGTTGATAACTCTGGCTCTGCTACATAACTGCTGTTCAAGTTTATTTGGGTAAAAATCTCATCTATGAAATGAAAGGGATGGACAAGAAGACATCTAGGGTTCTTTCTAGGTCTTAATCCTTGACCTGCACTGAGAGTGCCATAGAATTTTCTAGCACAGACTTGCTCTGTGAAGGCCAGAGAATGAATTCTAGTACAGACTTACTCTGTGTCAGATCATTCTGGCCCACTTGTCTAATGCAAGCCTTACAGATACCTAGCTCCTTAAGAGACTACCCAATATGGCAAACTTTTAATAAATTTTGCTTTTCTTTGGCTGAGAGAACACTTGAATCCCATTCATTGGCAGGACCCAGCATGTTGGTATTTCGGGTACTCGAGCACCCTTAATGTTAACTCTAAACCACTTCATTTTTATGACATCTCAAATTCAGTATGTCTAAAACAACTCATCTTCCTTCCTTCCAAATGCAACTCTTTTATATATACTACCTTTCTAATTTTTTGCCAAGGGTACCATTCTTCCACTCATGCAAGTTCACAACTAAGGAGTCATCTTCAACTTTTCAATCTCCCTCCTTCCTTATATCTAATCAGTTATCAAGTTCTGCTGATCCTGCTTTTATAATAACTCCCCATCTATTTATTGTTTTCTCTCCACTCAGCACTCTAGTTAAAGGTCCTTATTACATTTCAGATGGACTAATGCAAGACCTTCCTCACTTGGCCTCCTTGCCTCAAATCTCTCTGTTCCACAATTTACTACCCAGTTTCCAAAGTGATACACAAAAGGTGCAGATCTGCCTCTGTCACCTGTTCAAAACACTTCAGCAGCAAATACAAACTCCTCTGTCATTTAAAATCCTTCACAATTTGATACTTAGCCGATTTTTTTAAACGCATTTATTTTTAGTTTTGAACATTCAATTCCACAAGATTTTTATGTAGTTTTTTCTCTCCCTATCTTTTCCCTACCCCCCCACCCCAAAATAGAAAATCTGCTGAATACCCCTTCCCGCAATCTGTTCTCTCTTACATCCTCCCTCATCACCCTCCTAACTTTCTTGTACGGGAAGATGGGTTTCTACAACCTAGTACCTTGTATATCTTATTTCCCAGTTGCATGTAAATAAAAAACCAAGTTTTTTTTTTAACTTTTGAGTTCCATATTTTTTCCCCT
>JAQQSW010001391.1:0-18759 GCA_028646575.1 Pseudocheirus occidentalis
TCTCTGTAGTCTCAGAGAACAGATTTTTAACCTGGGGACTAAGAATTTATTTTTTAAATAATTATTTCAACATGATTTGTTTCCTTTGCAATCCTATGTATTTTATTTTATACATTTAAAACCTTGTTTGCTACTACAATTCTGCACAGGGAAATTCACACACGCACACACACACACACACATACACACAAGATTTTAAGAACTCTTCCTTAGAAAATGACATCAGTCTTGAAAGTGACTGCCTTGAGGAGCATCAAACAACCAATATATGTCACATTTGATCCCAAATCTTTCTGACTCTGACAGTACTCTACCAACCGCCCCTCTTAAAAGTTCCTGACAATATGCAAACAAACCCAGACTCACACAAGTTCAAAAATATATACATACAAGATTATACATGATCTAGAAAAAAAAACAGTTGGGTTCATCTGCAGTCCCATTTTCTTACTTCGTTGGCATTTTGATGATGCACTTTACCTTCCACCTAAAACTGGTCTAAGCTTTGTGTCAATTTTCCAAGGAGACAGTTAATAATCAAGAACAGTAGAGGGCCCTCTAACAACACACATTCTGGCCTGGCATATTTATTTTTTCTTAAGTGGACAACCTGTCTTGGAGCTGTAATGACAGAGCAGCCCCTCCTGAGAGCTTCTACAACTTGTGAGTAGCATATTTGAAACCATCCATTGAGAGCCTCAAAAATATGTGATTTTAAATATTCCTCTCCCTCCCATTCTATAGACCTAAAAGATAAAAGGCGGGGGAGGGATTTTATACCTCATACCTCATCACTTGCCTCCATTTTCCCATACTCTTTCCAAGCCCAGATTTGGACCCAGAGATGAATCTTCTCTGTCATCTCAAATGTCAAGTATAGATTCCAAAATCAATACCTAAAAATATTTGGTGCAACATGGTAAAATTTAATTTGTTTCTATGATGAGAGAGGAGGACAAAATAACATCCTTTTCCCCCCTCCCACACTTCTTCAAGATCCCCTGTCCTGCGATCAATAGTTTATTTGATTTCCTGCTCTCAGAGTCTAGTTCTTAGTTGCCTCTGTTCCTAAAAATCCTGGCGGTACCATTTGCCTGTCTTCTCGCCTGCCTCTTTCAATCACCAAGCTTGCTGCTTGATGAGTGCAAGAGCTAGTAACCTTCTTTGAAGAGTCTCCTCGCCAAACCCCTTCACTCACCCCCCCTCAAAAAAAAAAAAACTTCCTGCTGAGGCCTGGTCCTGATGACAGGGCGAAATTCATGGCCGCTGTTACTAATGACAACTAGCAGCAGCATATGAGAGCGCCTCTGGCATTACTGACAAAGGTCAGCCAGCAAGCACAGGCCTCTCTGCTGTAGCTGTAGCTGGTGCAGGTTTCCGTCATAAACCCAATTACTTATGTCTTGCATGTCTTGAGAAATCTGTATGACTGTTAACTACAAGCTATTACTGTAGTGTTGAGGATGTGGAGCTCCTCTTATGGTTGAGAAGGTATATTCATTTTTTAGATCCTATTTTCAGGTACTTAAAACTTTTCTAAAAAAAAAAGAGGGAGAAATATAGGGGAGGCTGGGTCTTATTAAAAAAAAAAACACCTGAAATTCTGCGGGCTTTTTCTCTGTGCTGACTTGCTTGGAAAAGACTTAAAGATGTCATGCGTAGCCATACTGGAAAACCACTGAGTCAAAACGATTTTGTGACAATTTTGAGCCACAAAGGGCTACTTGGGCCTCTTGTAAAGGGACAGCAATCCCCTCTAAAGTATCTCTGACACAAGGTGATCTAGTGCCTGCTTGAAGACTCCCAGTTCTGTCAAACTCATTGAATTTAATGCAGCGTGACTTCATTCATATATTTAAAGAAATGAATTGTTGAAATGGCTCATGAGGGCATGTATTCCAACCCTTATAAGAGAAAGAACTCTCTTGAAAAATCTCCAATAAGAGGTTATGAAATGTCCACTATATTAAAGAAGTCAAACTCAAGGCTAAAAAGAGGTCAAAATGTAAGTGGGAAATGTTTAATAAAATATACAAAATAACACAGATAATGATAATTTTCATTTTCTAAATTAATAGAGGACTCATGTAGATTAATTTTAATTTGAGCTTGATAATATTGTATTTTAAGTTATACAGTGAAGAACAGAATCACTACTACTTTCCATAGCAGCCCATTCTACTGATGGGTAGTTTTGATTTTTAACAAGTTGTTTTTGGTTTATTTGTTTTTTTTCCCTTCTTCCTTATATTGAACCAAACTCTGCCTTCTGTAATTTCTATCTATTACCCTGAACTGACCTTTTGGGATATAAGCAAAAGCAGATCTAATCTGTCTTCCTTTCAATACAACAGCCTTTTATCAGAGAACAACTGTTAATCCTGTTCCACCAAATCCTGTGTCCTTCAGGCTGAATAATCCAATCAGTAGTGTGTGTGTGTGTGTGTGTGTGTGTGTGTGTGTGTGTGTGTGTGTGACAGAGATAGAGAGACACAGAGAGAGAGAGAGAGAGAGAGAGAGAGAGAGAGAGAGAGAGAGAGAGAGAGAATATTCTTTTAGAAAATCAGAAACTCAGGTGATTTGCTTATAACACTTATAACACACTGCCTTCAGTGTACCAGTGACTATGTGAGGAAGGACCCTTTAGGAGGAGAGTTGTCCATGCTTTGATTAGCCAGAATTTTGATTGCTATCAGGAGAGAAAAGTCAAAGCAATGGGAAAAAGAATGAGTTGTATCTGAGATCTTTCTTCCCTCTGGAAGCTAAAATTCACATTTTTATGTTTCCCTTTGAAAAACATTTCAAACCTCTCTACTGTAATTATTACAATACATTGTTCATCAATGTTTGTCTTTCAATGTATTTTTTTCCTTAACTAGACTATGCTGTCTTTATGTGCAAGGGATTATGTTTAATGAAATTTTATTAGTCATAGTATAATTATTACATTGTATATGTTATATATCAAACACATTCTTGGGAAATATATGTATTAGAAAGGCAACATAAAGATTATATGTGAATGGCCTTTTCATTACATTCATCTTTAACACAGAAAATATTCTTAGCCAGGAGGGAGGGTTAGGTCTAAGGAAGTCATCATACACAATGACATGATAAAAGATTTCTCTACTTGTGAGTGAGAGAAGCTCAGACATGATATGCTGCTCCCTAACTGCTGTCTCACCAGTGTACCAGGAAATATACAAACAGACTCATTTCAAGATAATATTTCTGTTCCCTGCACTAGAGGACTCCCTTGGTTTATATATCAGTCTATGAACTACCCAATCTAATTGATTGCATCAAAGTTGTAGTCAGCCTAATTATCTCCGAACCATTAGTAGAAGACATATGTGGGTTTTTTTTTACACTATTTATGACAGTACAATTGAGTAGGTAATATTTAACTCAGTCCTCACATTTTTGAGGAGATTCTCTCATACAGTACTACCAGGAGATTTAAAACAGTAATTGATAAGGAGAAGGAAAATTCTAAAAAAAGAAAATAAAGGTAGGAAGGAAGAGAATGAAGGAGAATGGAAGAAAAATGATTTTATTAAGTACTTACTATGTACTTACTTTAATAGGAGGAACCACTCCATATAGGGAAGTTAAATACAAATCAGGGGGAAAGATCCCATAGTACTTACAGAATATCAGCAAAGCAGATGGTAGTAAATCACTTTTAGCTTAATGCCGAAATATTGGACAGTGCCAAAGAGTCTTGTGGTGAGAACTTATTTTGCAGCCACTCTCAGTAGCTAGGGCCCCTGAGGGATCAGGGGCTGAAGTACCTACAGTGAGAGTTTCCAAGGTCATATCTTTATAGGTGTTGAATAATAGCTGCATGGGTTGGGCTTGAACAAGAGCTAGTGGTCTGGCACAGGGTGGGAATGTGTGTGTAAGTTTTTCTTTGAGCTGTTGAGCTTGATGCTTGGGTGTGTCCTTTGGGTCTGAAGAGATAAAGTGGACAATGTGTTGCATTGAATTGCCTAGTACAAGTTGCCTTCTGCCTCTCCTTCAAAGCAGACAAGGAGACAATAAACATCATAGAACTGCAGTGATTGGCTTCAGGAATCCAAATCCTTTGAGGTAGTATTGCCAGGCTCAGAAAGCAAGCACAATTTGGACATAATGACCAGAGGCCAGGAGATAGATCACTATAATTAGAGAAGGACTGGCATAGGAGGAACTGAATGCTGATTCAAAGACTTACTAGAAGAGGGTCTTTGTGTGACTTCAGCTTCTAAATTTTGAGCTTTAATTTCTTCATATATAAGCTAATGACTTTTGCTGAGATTAGGTCTAAAGTTCTTTTTAACCCTAAAAAAAAACATTATGTTCCATCATTTTATTTTCTAATGCCAGCTTTTATCATTAAGATAAATTCACTTCAAATGTATATTTTAATGAATATAAGCCTAAATAAATCCCTTCTAAATCATAAAAACAAAGTGCGTGAGAGACATATATTCCCTTGATTAAAACAAATGGTTACAAAATATCCATTGAACGACTGTATATCTTTGGAAAGTGCTACTCCTGGATGCACAAAGGGTTGGGATCAGAGATGAGTTGTAGGATAGCATTGGGCCGTATCAAAGGTGCAGCACATCTCTATCATCTAACTGTTTTCCTGTCACAAAATGATATTTCTTTAACACCAACAAGAATGATCAATGATCTCTGTTGGTGGAAAGACAATTCCAGTTAAGGAAATAACATATCCTTATGTCTATCTAGATTTGTGTAAGGTACTCTTCTAGATACTGGGAATAAAATAATAAATGTCGGTTTTTCTTATCTGATGAGATAGAAAGACAAAGGATATAAGAGTCTAAAAAAAGGTGAAGTAACGTGTTAGGATAAATAATTTCAGGAGAGAAGGAGAGAGACAGATAGAGATAGAGGATCATGCAGATAGAGCCAGAGACACACAGAGAGAAATCACATTCATGATCTTGTGGTGGGGAAAGGGGAGAGGAGAGCGTATATTAAAAGGCCTTCTTGGAAGAGGTGGCACATGAGTTGGAACATGAGAGAAGTGAGGAAATCTAGTAGCTAGAGGATCAAGATTTGGGAGGAGTCTCTATCAACTCTGGCATTCTATTAACTTATTGCTTCCTAAATTCCATGCATTATTAAAGTAAAAAAAACAAGGGATGATTAATCTTACAACTGGGGATTAAGGAAGCATTTATTCTAGGATTTAAGTAATGGGGGTGGTGGGTGGGTGAGAGAGAGGCAGGGTGCCAAGTCTCTTGATTCTCAAGCCAAAGCTAATTTGAATTTTCAGTTGACATAATTTATTTTTAAAATCTGAACAAAATTCTACACTTTTAATTGATATCACAAGAGACTTCTCAGCTTATTAATGCAAGAAATACTTTTAACAAACAATTTGTTTGTACTAAGTAGTTAATAATAGCTATTTTTGAGTTTCTGACATCTTGGTCTAAGTATCTGTTTTGCAAATAATACAGACTTTTCTACTAGATCTTCTTTTCTATTCAGCCTGCTATCTTACTTTCTGCTTTATATTCATACCCTTATCCTCCCTGACTCTTCTCAAGTTTCTCAACAAAAGGTGAGCTTTAGAAGAAAGTTTCTCCAAACTTTCAAAGTGATTCATTTTTTTCCCTTTTTCCCCCTGCAAGAAAAGGAAGTGGTTGATCATTCCCCAGTACAGTTAGCCCACCCCCTTCTCCTCCTGTTTGTAGAAGAGTTTCTATGGATGCAAAAAGAAGCAAAGGGAATAGAGTAAGAAGATTATGTAGATTTGGGGCTGAATTAGAAGAAGTATCTTCTACTATGAGATTTTTAAAAATATTGTAATGGAAAATGTTATGACTTTATAGACAGTATGTCAGGGGTCAATGAATGTCTTTCCCATTACAAACAATAATTACAAACAAAAAACAATAATTAAATCTACCTCAGATGTTGATTTAAGAAGACCAAAGGAAATGCTGAAAGTCATTGAAAACTATAAAAATATACCATTAGAAAGGGAAGATGATGAGCACAGATCTACACAAAGGTATGATATAACATGATATGACATAATATGATATGAAATATGATATGAATTATTTGGGGAATGATAATGCATGTTCTTTACAGATATACCATATAAACACATGCATATGTGTGTGTGGATGTTTATATTGTATATGTATCCACACACGTGAATATACACATATTTGTGTACATGTGTAAATACACACACACATATATACATATATACATACATATATATAATATACAAATTATAGAAATAAAATATAAACTAAACTTCAGGGATGTAATTCCAAGCAAAGGCTATTTACAAGGTTCAGAATACCAACATAGTAAATTCCATTGTTTAGGGAGAGATTTAAGGCAAACCATTCACAGAACAGAGAAAATAAAAATACAGTGTAACTCATTCATTTAGCAGGTAATTTCTCAATTCAGTTGCTAAGTACCAAGGTCAAAGGTATCCCACCCTTGGACAGTATATTCATTTAGTCAAAGTCTCACTTCTCAAATGGAGATCAGTTTCTGATCATAAACAAAGTACATTCATTTGGTCAGTCAAAGAGCACAAAAAGTCAAAAGTTTCCCACCCCTGGATCACAACTGAATTAGAATACCATCCATTAATGCCAAGCACTTTCTCAAAAGGCCAGGAGAGCACAAAAGTCCATCTACCCTTAAACTACAAAAGATTGAGGCATCATCACAGCAGTGAAAACCCAAGGAAAGGACCTCCCTTCATTTAGACTGGAGGCAAGTTCTCAGCAATCTCTTCCTGGGGAGACAAAGCATAACAAAGCCACAATATGCATTGCCAGTGTCCTCACTAATTTACCCTCTGACTGTAGAAGAGTCCCAGGACCCCTGAAAAGATCAGCAAGACCCTCTTCCAGGATTTCTGTAAACATAAAAGAAGAAAATCCTCTTTCAGGTCTTCTGAACCAACAGAAAGGTTCCAGGACCTCTGCAACAGCAATACTGTCCTTCACTAGCAGACAAATCGGGCAAACCAACATCAAAACAGAGCAACAAAATCCTGGCATCACAGCCATGCCTAATCAGTTCTCGGCAGCTCCAAGTGGCAATTCTCAAAAGTCCTGGGAACCTCCAATTGGCCCTCAGCAGTCTCTCTGAGCAACTCTGGCCCCCAGCAATGCTCCCCTCTGCCTCCCTGATACTGCTCCCAAAAAATCCTTCTGGCCTCCTCTGCTTGGGGCTACTCTCTGCTTGGGCTTCTCCCTAAATCCATGGCCCAAGCTCTTCCAAGTTTGGCCCTCTGTCTTCACATCAACAAGTCCATCCCACAAGTGGGGTTCACTAGCTCTTGGTTTCAATACTCAACCCCAAAACCAAGCCAATACAGGGAGATCTTTAAATTCCATTGCCATTACAAGGAGGTACCAGGCATTATCATCTGGAAAAGTAGTATCTACAAAAAAAATGGAGGGGTGTAGTAGACCAGACTTTCAGGAACCCCTGGCCCCATTAAGGAAATGTCCCCCTCTTCTATAAGGTCATTACACAGATGTGCAGGAAGAGCATAATCTTGTTGGGTGGATGCTTTATTGGTTCCTTGAATATCTAAAAGAAATCCAGGGTAGTTAATTTGCAAGTCTTATTTTGGACTCCCTGTTTTCTTGTGCCTCTGAACATGGTCCTAGGAGGAAGTTTTATGCATAATTAGCTTTGGGCTTGGTGATTGTTTCTTAAGGAGGGTCTTTGTATTCAGATTAAGTAAGAATGTCTGCTCTAGAGAATATAAGCCCTATGATTTTCTTATATCCTTGGCTCTGTATGAAATGGTTCTGTAATAAACATACTATTGAATACATCCCAGTCTCTCTCTTTTATTCACCTGGTAGCTAGGCCATACAACTGTTCTGGATACACTGGGGGGGGGGTGCTCTTATAATTTCTAAATTTGTAATCCTACAACCTAGAACACTGACTATTATGGGAATAGTTGCTTAATAAATGATTATTGATTGACTGAATGATGATGATAGTGAGTAATAATAGAAGGAAACTTCTAGTTGAGGAAGCATGTAATGTTATCTAGAGGTCCAATTGTTTAGGCTAGAAGATCTGTATTCCAATTGTGCCTCTGATACATGCTTTCATTTTTATTGCCCTTCACCATTCAATGACTAAGGCCAAAAGTTGATTTAAATGATGGATTGATTTTTTGATATGCTTTTTGGATGGGATTCCCACATTGATGAATGGACAAAAAAATGAAGAAAGATAATTGATTTAGGGACCTAAAGTCTCTTGAAATTAATGAGAATAATAATAATAATGGATAGCATTTATAGAGAGCTTTAAAGTTTGAAAAATCCTTTATGCATATTATCTCACATGATCCTCACAACCACCCTGAGAGTAGGATTATTATACCTGTTTTATAGATGAGGAAACTGAGTCAAAGTGACTTGCCCAGAGTTACACAGGCTGTGTGTGCAGGTGAATTTGAACTCTGGTCTTACTGATTTCAGTTTTAGTCCTCTATTCATTATTAACATCTAGCTGCCTCTGCAATAGAATAATGGACTGGAAATTAAGAGAAAGAGGTCTGAGTCCTAACTTTGCCATGATGTGACCTTGGGTAACTCACCTTTTCCATAACTGAATTTTATTATCAATCATATATGGAACTGAAATCCATATTGCCCATATCCAAGGCCATGCCACTTCTTTTAGGTATATAATAGGGGTATCCTTATTATCATGTATATGTCCCAGGGCAAGAAGGGTTGCTAATCTTTTACTGTCAAGTTAGCCAACCCTGAAGTGGCCAGGGAATGGTGGGAACATAGCTGTGCATCTATTCCATTATGATCTTCTTGCTTCCAGTCAACCAAGAGATTAAGCAGTGAGTAAAAATGTAAAATACTAAGACAATGAAATAATAAGGAAGAAGGGCATTATGTGATGCCATGAGACCATAGAAGTGAAAGCATTTTTTAAATACATGTGGCTTCCTCTACCCATAAGTAGGCTATACTCATTACATTCTTACAACTAAAACAAGTCCAGAGCCAAGAACTGTTCCATCTAAGCACCAGCTGTCCAAAGGCAGAAAAGACAGAATGTGGACCTGGAACACTAATAAGGGGCAATAAGGAGAGGTTTCTTAACAACTGTGACTTCCATGTGAATCAATATGACAGAGAGTGTGTGTGGGAGGTATTATATATATATATATATATATATATATATATATATATATATATATATATATATATATATATATATACATATATATATATATAAGAGGAGGGATTGTATACTCCTGAGAATCTATCCATTAATGAGCCCATCCCTTCAGAATTAAGAGCAGCCTGAGTTTGTCACAGACTCTGCTTTAGTTCTCTTCCTAAGCTGTTTAGTAACCAGCTAGAATGATGTCTCTCCTTATGGTCTTTGATTTCCTGTCCCCACACAAGATACTCCCCCATTATCCACCCCCCAAAATCCAGTCTGTAAAAACTACCTGGACAATCATCCTTATGTACAGCTCTAAACTTATTATTTCCCTGCTCAAAACCCTTCAGCATTACCCTTTTTCCCCTACCAATCAAAGTAAAACTACTTAGCCTAGCATCCAAAGCACCCTACAGTCTATTATAGCCTGAACTGCCCAGTCAAACCTCACATTCTACCAGGTTTTAGATCTAGAAAATCTGAAATATTCACAATTAACAAAAGCAGATCAAAATGTAAAATATAATAGATAAATATATAACAAAATAAATAAAATCACAATACAGCATAGAGGATGTTAATTCATGGTTTTCTAAGTCAGTATTCAGCCAGCAGAGATCTGTTTCTATTTGAGCTTGAGGTCACTGGTCTATACCATCATCCCATCACCATACACTGAGAGGTTAAAGGCTTCTTTCTGTAATAGATCAATTTGAACACTTATTCTAGAGCATTCTTTTCACTGTTAATCCCTAGTGTTTAGCAACATAGTTCCATTCAAACAATTAATTAAAATAAATTTAATTAATTAGCATTAATTAATTAATTAAAACAATTAAAGAAGAATATTTGTTAAAAAGATATAGCAAGAAGAGAAGTAAAAAAAAATCCTAGCTCCATGTCTAGGGGCATACTCTCCTCTATACCACAACAGTTTCAGGGAAACATTAGTGTAAGCAGTTCACACATAATTTTTAGATAGCATTTGCTCTACCCAGTTAACTTCTAAATGAATGATATAGATAATTTATGAACCAATTCCCAACTTTGCTATTGATGAATTTGGGTAGACCTCTAGGGACTTTATCCCTTAACTATCTAGCTTTTAGCTATTCCCAACACAGATTATAGAAGAATTATGGAGGCTTTCCTCTCTTGCCCTTTGGAAGCTAATAAGGTTGGAGTCATTTACAATCTCTTTACTTTAAAAACATCTGTAAAAATGGATAAAAAAGAAACAGAACCACCAGTGTAGCATGTGCTTTGTCTTCATGCTAGCCTCATTTGATAGAGTAAGTCTCTTCCCCCAATCCAATGGTCCATAGAATCTTGTTTCACTTCCCCTCCAGCAGCTAGACTAGAGAAAATCAGAGTAGAGAGTCTCACCCTGGATAATTATGACTTTTACATGTACCCCTGTTCTACCTCCACAGTTAGTCAAAAAGGACCCTCTTCATCAGAGGGTTTACAGAGTCTAACCAGTTGCAGAATGTCTGCTCATAATCCAAAGTCCATGTGGCAACTGCACATACTGAGTAAACACACTGCACATGCTCAGAAAGGCTCAGTAGTCAGTTCTTTTATTATACATACACTGTATCTCCTGTTTCTGTTTCTTGTCTCTCTTCTTTGCCTATGCCTATAATCGTTTCCCTTTCTCAATATTTCCCTATTGACTTGCTTACCCATACTTTAAAACCTTAGTGAAAAATTTGTATTCATCCACGATCTCTGTAATTTCAAAATGAACTATGATTTTTCAAATCTTGTATAATATTTAGTTTTTACCTCCTTTAAACACCATGTTTGATTATGGGTTTTGTGTTAAGCATTTTTCAGGAATCAACTTCATTCACAGCTAAATTCCTTTCTCTCTCCCATACCCAGATTAAATATTATCTTCATGAGAGCTTCCCAGATTTTCTCAGCTAGACAAGATTCTATCCTCTATGAACATCTCATGCATTTGTTTGATTTTTCTGTATATTTATAGTTTAAGATTCATTATGCTTTTCTTTTTCTCCCTTTTAACCATTGCCTTTATATGGACATGCCATATTTAAACCTTCCCTAGGAAATTGTGCAATGTCAGGCATATAGTAACTGTTAATGAAATTGTTTTAAAATTAATTTATAATAAATATCAAGGATGCAGTTGATTTCTAATAGCAGAAAAACATTATTTTAGAGTGAGGGAACATGGAAAAGGATATAGATTCTATTAGTTAATACTGTTTGGGGTCAAAATAAAATGCCACAACTTGTAGGAAAAAAAATGCTCTTGGCTGGGAATCAGGACACCTAGTTATAATCCCAGTTCAACCATCAACTACTTAACTTTAGTAGCCTCTTATAAATCATTTCCCTTCTCATAATCAGCTGTCTTGAGCTGTAAAATGGGGAATTTTGATTATTTAAGTGCTAAGGTCCCTTCCTATTTTAACATTCTGTTTTCTGTGTTCTAATACTCTATATTCTAAGATTCCTTTAGTTTTAACATGTATATTCTCTATTTTACTAGGCTATATTCTAAAGTCTTACCCAGTTCTCATGTGGTATACTATTCTAATCTATCTCTTTTGTTACATAAATTGACCATAAAGGCAATTTCAAAAGAAGAATTTGAAACCCATTTCAACAATAGCAGTATGGTTGTAATGAGTGTATGCCCTCCCAAGGGAACTACTGCAAATATGTAAGTTCTGGTTTGTTTAAGTGGATAAAACAACCTTAATTCCAAATAATAAATGTTTTGATTTTTAATAGGTTATACACCAAAAAGGATAATTCAGTACAACATTTTTAAAGGTAGGTGAATGGACGAGATAGCCACTTAAATTCCCTTCGAGATTGAAAGTAAATGAAAATTAAGTTTTGTGCTAACATCAGTTACTGGAACAGCAATAGTTTCCTTCCTGCAGGCATATTCATTTTAATTATGTTCAAGAGCTGTATTGTATCACTTAGAAATATTATATACCATGAGAATAAGATTAAAGATATCATTAGTACAAGAATGAAACTACTACTTCTTTTAAATAGTCATTTGAGGCAAGTTCAACTGAAATATAAACTCATAGGACAAAAAGATCCCTAGAGGATATGCAATCCAGGGGTTCTTAAACTGGAGCCCAAGAAGTCATTGCATAGATTGTGAGATATCTCCAATAAGAAAAATAAAATATTTGCTTCCACAAAACTGTAAGTGAAAATTAACAGTTTTAACAGTTTAAAAATGTTATAATGAGAAAAAGTCTGTATGACTTTTTTTTTAAACTGGAGTACTTTATTGTAGGCAGAGTGGGACAGCTGGACAGAGGTAAGATGATTCTAATTTTTTTGGTAACATCTAAAGCATCATGGTCTGGAGCAAGTCAGACATAAGCCTTCTCTCTATCAGGCCATATAATTGTGTTGACCTTGGCCACATGATGTGATACAGCTTCTTAATGGCCTGCTTGATCTGATGCTTGTTGGCCTTGACATCCATAATGAAGACTAGGGTACTGTTGTCCTCAGTCTTCTTTATAGCAGACTCAGTGGTCAAAGGGAATTTAATGATGGCATAGTGATCAAACTTGTTTCTCCGTGGGGCACTTTTCCAAGGGTATTTGGACTGCCTTCAAAATCTTAATGTCTTGGGTCGCCAGAAGGTGGGAGATGTTCAGATCGCCATCTTTTTTTTTTTCCTATGGACACCCTTTAGTGCTGCCTTCTTGGCCTTAAAGGCTTTGGACTTGGATTCTGGTTGAATTGGGGTGGGCAATGGGTTCCTTCTTCATCTTTAGCACCATCTTGGGGGAAAGGGTCTATATGACTTTTAAGATGACCAATTAAATCTAAGACACACAGAAAGGCTAAGAACTCCTTGTCTAGATTCTTATCTTAACCCACCATGTGATAACTGGCAAAACTATGCCTCAGTGAACCTAAGTGACTTGTGCAGGGTCACAGACTGAGTGAGTAACAGCCAATGGTTCAATCTTAGAATTTCAAAAGTCAGAACCAGTATGATTTATATTACCTCATACTGTCTTTCTGACTGGAGACCTTGTTAAAATCAGAGTAAAAATAAAATGCATTTGATGAAAAATACATTATGCTCTGAGACCAGCATTTTGTATATTTTCACTTGTTCCTTCCTATTCACAGGAAGAGTTGGCTTGACTTTGTGTCTGTGAATACTGAAAGTATATAAAAAGGTACCATTTGCTGAGGGTCTGAAAAGCCAAATGCCGATATGATGACAATATACTAAAAAATTGTATATAACTCTGTTATAAAAAGGTTTTTTGCAACAAAACACTAATGAAATTTGATGCAGTGCCTTCTAGCCATGTAAAAACTCATTTTCAAAAATATATTTTATGTATTTATTAAATAAGTTTCAATTACTTGTAAAAAATAAACATTCACTTCTAAATATTTTGAATACCAAATCAGTTCCTTCTTCCCCACTCTGTTGAGAAGGCAATTTGATATTGTTTTACCTGTGATGTGATACAAAATATATTTCCAATTAGCCATGATGCAAAAGAAAACACAGATAAAAGAAAGACAAACAGAAAGAAAAAAAAACTGTGCTTCAATCTTCATTCAAAGTTCATCAGTTCTCTCTCTGGAGGAAGATAGCATTTTTCATCATAGGTCCTTTGGAATTGTCTTGGATCATTGTCCTGATTAGAACAACTAAGTCATTCAGACTTGGTCTTCCTTACAATATTGTTGTTACTTCTTGAATCACTTTTCATGAGAGTTCATATAAGTCTTTCTGACTAGTTGTCAGGTCCCTACATCTCTTGCTTGAGAGCCCTCAATACTTATGCTACTTCTGATGCAATCATGTAGTCCTGCCACTGGTGTTTCATTCACATGGGCTCTGGTCCAACCCCCACACCCATGTCATAGATCTCTCTTTCTGACCTCCTATGTTATCTTGGGTTTGTGGAATGGATCACTCTGACCTTTTGTTGTCTCTGTCACTCAAGAATTTGATTTTAGAAATTATTTTGCAATTGTTTGGAAGGAAATATTGTGAGCATGGAGCTAAGTGTTGTCTCTATCCTGATTATCTTGGCTCTGACCCTAGATGACCCCTAGTGACAAAATGTAATTATAGCAATGTTTTTATTTTAATGTTGCTACAGTTAGCAAAAGTCTTCTAGATGCATTTTAGTTGATCTTCACAAAACTCTGATTCTAGAGACAAAGATGATGCCGTTCAATATAATGTAAGTAAACAAGAAATATTCTATCATTAAAATACTTATTCCAATGCTTCAAAAAACTTTCTCTTCCTCAGTGTGGGAGTACTTTCATTTAATTCACACTATAATCATTCAATTCCTTAAAAATAACATTTCTGATCAGTTTGCAATGTCACTATGGCCCATTTCATATTTTATCTTCACTCAAATCTCATCCCTTGGCTATCAACCCTCAATAATGAGCCTCTATGCATTTAGCAATTTTGATTCTTGAATGATTGACAAAAATTCTAATTTTAGGTCAATATGTAAGATATTTATTACTGCATGATATTCTATTACCTGTTTTTACAGCATCATCTTTATAGAACCCGTAGTCATATCCACACAATACATGATGCAACAGCAGATTATTTTATTGGAGAAGTTATAATCAGATTATAGTTATATCATGTGTTACTCTTTGAGTCAATCCATTTACATTTATGATGTGATTTCTATTTACCAGGTCTAGGTTAAGCGCTAGGGATACAATGAAAGGAAAATATATTTTCTGCTTTCAGAAACTGTACATAAACACATACATTCTAATACATTGTGTATGAGAGGTGTACTCAGAGGAAAGGATCTAAAAACTGGGAGAAAGAAAAGGAGATTACAAAAAGCCTCCAGAAAAAAAGGATGTTTCCTGAATCTTGAAAGAAGAGCGAGAATCTAGAAGTTAGAGAAAGAGGGAGAGTATTTCAGATATGGTAAGAAACCTGTGAAATGACATGAAGTTAGGAGATGGAGTGTCAGGTATAATGAATAGCCAAAAGGCCAGTACTATTAGGGTAATCGATGCTGTCAGTAACCCTTTTGGGCATGTGAGGCAAAAGAAGTCAAGATAGGGGAGGAATTTACTATTCCTGTTTGAAAAATTAAAAACAAACACACAAAAAGCTCAGCAAGGTTAATTGCTTTGTTCTAGGTAGCAAAGACATTAAGTATAAGGGGCAGAACAGGACCTCATGTCTTCTGATTCTTGTTCCAAGAGGCTCTCTATTCTTCCAGGACAACTAGTGGTATCAGTAGGCTTGTACCATGCTAGAAAGATGAAAGACTCAACCTCAATGAGGAACAAATCCAAGGGCTACCATCAGAAAAGCACATGTTCATCTATCAAAGAATTCTCAGAATATGGCTCAACCTGAAAGCAAAAAGCAAAGAAACATATAATTTCTTTCCATCTTCAAGAAATGCATTTCAAAGTCATTGTAAGTCATATTAGGCTACATGTATTTGGGGATTATTTAGAATTGGGTGTAAATTGTGTATGTGTGTATTTTTTAAAGCTGTGTTTTATATATCCACTTCCAAAACAAGCATAATAATGATCCCTGTAATCATACATTTTATTTTTGCATTTCATGTGGCTACAGAAGAAACCTATATTCTCATGTTGCCCTGTTGTTAGGTCTCTGATACCGCACGTGGGGAGGAGACTCCTAAAGAGGGTCCTTGATACTCCACGTGAGATGGACGGGTTGAGCAGATCCTCAGCTAACAGGAGAGTGCACGTGATCGATCACCTGGGGGCAGAATGCAAAGTCTGCACCTGCTTACAATAAGCAGGTTAATCTCTCTGCCTTTGGGGTGAGACACATTGGCTGGCTCTGGCGAGGGCATGGCCAGGGGAGGGGCCCTAAGGGGCCCTGGAGAAAGGACTTAAATACAGGCTACTCCGAGGAAGGGGCAGTTCCGTGGAACCAGGCCAGTCCAGCCAGGCCAGTCCAGTCCAGTCCAGCCACACTCATATAGAGGATGAACTCTCAATAAAAGCTAGAAGCAAGTCCTGTGTCCTGAGTTTCTCTGTGCAGCTGTTTCTCCTGGAGTGAACGGGAGCCGGGGACGCCCCAGGCCTGTTGAGGTGGGTATAGGTAAGCCCTATACATCCTGACCCAAAAAGATAACCCTCACCTGAATGAAAAACCAGTAACACCCTGTCATTATATATGGTCCCAAAAAGCTCTGTCTTCAGACCTCCTGTCTCCTGTCTCAGTCATTTCATGGGTTACTAATGCTATAGTTATGACCTATGCAGATGATTTGCAAATCTGATAAAACCACTTTCAGCCTTTCCCCCAGACTCAAATTCTGCATTTACGACTGATTGATGGAGATTTCCAAATGATTTCTGGATGTCAACTCAGGCTCAATATATCTTAAAGTACACTCAGCAAATTTCCTCCAAAATCTGTCTTTATCACCAAATTGCCTATTTCTATTTATGACGCGACTGTTGACCCAATAATCCAAGTATTTTTACTCTCCCCTCTTCAGCATCCCATGCTTACATAGAACAGTTTGACAAATCTTGCTGAATATATATTTATAATACAACTATTCCTTTTAATTTTCTCATTGTACCACCATCCTAGGTGCTCATCATTTTCTCAGGTTTTTAAAATAACCTCTCAAGTAATATCCATTTCTCAATTCTTCCTTCTTTCCAGGCTATCCTATCGAAAGTTGCAGAGAAAATATTCCTCTTAAATTGATGGTAGGATCAATGTGACACTCATTAGCTAGATGATGT
Organism: Pseudocheirus occidentalis; assembly: GCA_028646575.1. Lineage (NCBI taxonomy): Eukaryota > Metazoa > Chordata > Mammalia > Diprotodontia > Pseudocheiridae > Pseudocheirus > Pseudocheirus occidentalis. The sequence continues at coordinate 17,011 of JAQQSW010001391.1, forward strand.
GGTAGATAGAGTAAAAGGCCTATACCATAGTTTAAATCTCAAGCACTTATTGTCTATGTGACCTTGAGAAAAATCACTTAACCTCTGTCATCCTTGCTTTATTCACTTGTAAATTTAAAATGTCAGACTAAAAATGATTTTAAATGTTTGTTCTGTGCATGAATCTGTGATCCTTTATTATTTAATCATATTGAGGCATTTCCTTCTTTATAGCATGGAGATCAAATACCTAGTTGGTTAGTTTTTAAGAGGACAAATTGAAATAAAGGATTGTAAAGTGTTTCACAGTTCTTAAAGTTTTACAATCTTTAAATCCTGAACATCCTTCTCATATATACATCTGAGAAGTTAGTGCTACTGTGGAGCCTATTACTATTGTTCTCATTTCACCATCCTTCCATAAAATCTTAAGCAACTCTCTATTGCCTTGTATCAGCAGGCACCCTGGCATTCCCAGGATGGCTGTAAGCACAGGTTCTTAGATCTGCTTTTCTAAAGAAAAGCAACTCAAAATGAGATAACAATCTTACTTTAATCAATAAAACATATATCATTTACCTAGTTCAGGGGAAAAAATCCGCACAATGAATTTCAGAGAATACAACCAGAATACAAACACAAATTACAAGCAGACAAAAAACAGATCAGCAGATCGGCTTCCAATCATCTGACCATTACATCCATACCTAGTCAGTTACCAAAGAGGGAGAGAGGGAAGGAACAGCATCTGGGTTTTCAAAGCTGGGGACCTCAATGACTTCCCAGAGTCTCATCTGGCCAAACCAAACAACTCTTTCCAAAGTGAGCCCCAAAGCAAAAATTCACATCAGGGTATATATAGTCTTCTTCTGAATCAGAGAATGTCACAACCCTCTTGATCAACTGACCAATCACAAAGTAATAAGGAGTGGGCATTCCTGAAAAACAAACTTCCTACCACAAGCTCCATGTGACCACATTCAGCCTATTAGGGAGGCAGAGTATATTTTCAAATCAGGGAAAGTTCTTGGATTCACTTAAGCCTTTCAAAGGACCTAGGGGCAGGGAAGATCTTCAGATTCCCACAAGATGCCTCAACTAATAAAATAAATTCTCTTTAATCTGAAAGTCCAGGGTGCCCACAATCTTCATTCAGTTGACTAGTAATCTTTTTACTCCACCTTTCTTCATACACTCTCTTCCATTCACATAGAACCATTAACTATTCTTGAACCTCATTCTACCTTCTCGTAACTGTGTATTTGGGGCAACTACCCATGCCAAAAATGTGTTCTTAGAATTTCTTTATTTCCATATCTTTCACCAAGACTGAATTTAGTTACTACCTTCTCCATAAATCCTTTATTCTCTTCCCCTTAACCTCATACATATCATGAGTGGTAGTGATTATCCCACTTAAAACAATAGAATAAAAAATTAATACAATATCAACAGTGATAGAGAACATAGAATACTGAGTTTTCAACAGCTGAATAGTCCTCTCAAAGAAAAGTAATGATTACTCTGGACTCATGTGAACTCAGGTAGTGACCCTAAGACATTTTTCTTGTGCTCTCTGACTCATTATCCTACCTTTCTACAGTTCTGGGAAATATTTCTTAAACAAAGATTATATCTAAGAATTTCCTCAGTGTGGGGTAGTAAAGTTCCTTCTAGGAAAAGTACTGAGAATATAAAGTAGATATCTGTTGTTGGATAGCTACTTACTTCTGTCATCAGAAGTTAAATGATTGGGTGAGAGAAGATGGC
>JAQQSW010001392.1:0-18757 GCA_028646575.1 Pseudocheirus occidentalis
GCAACTGGGAAATAATACATATGGGGACTGGGTCAGGGAGCCCCTCTAGAAAGCTAGAGGGGTGTTGGAGGAGGGAATAAAAGGGAACAGATTGTGGGAGGGGCCTTACAGTGGGATCAATGTTCTGGGTTGGAGGGTAGCGGCATAAAGGGGAGAAAATTTGTAACTCAAAACCTTGTGGAAATGAATGATGTAACCAAGAAAATAAATTTTAAAAATATATTACTGACCCCATCTCAGAAAATAAAATTGTGAAAAATGACCTATTTTTAAAGACCTCCAAAAAAAGAGAGATTCTACCTCCCTAAGGTGCTCACTCAAGGTTTCACAACTTTCATTGTCAGGAATTTCTTTTTCCTTTCTAACCTAAATCTTTCATGCTACTATTTAAGTCCATTACTTCATTGTGTGTGTATTTTTTTTCCTTTTTCTCAGTAGAAATCAAGAATAGCTGAGATAGGGGAGATTTTGAGATTAAGAAGAATTGAATTCTGTGTCCTAGGGTTATTATCTCCCAAAGGAGAAGTTTCAAAAGAGGAAAGATAAGATGATAATTTGAGTAACTTAAATATAGTGAACACCAGAGGTGCTCAACTAAAAGATCTTGAAGAATTAAAAGGCAAAATGGTAAAGATAAAGGTAAGAAAATGCCACCATAACGTCACTATAAAAGCAATAACAATTGAGAAAAATGTATGCATTCTGGCTCTGACTTTTCTTAAATTTCTCTTTTCAATATTAATGGACTTAATTCTTTATTGAAATAGCTTAACTTATTCAGGGAATGAGCGTTGTAATTCTCACTGAAGTTAGTAAAAGTCATGGAGTGAGTATAACTTTTGTCAAGTCAGAGGCATAGTGAGGAATTGAAATATGAGGTTACGCAAATATGAGGCTAATTTCTCTTGATGGTTCTGCAAAACAAGAATTGATACCTCCAAATGTCCCTTTATACTTGGTATTTCTCAATGTCTTGATTAATAGTTATATGTCTATAGAAAAATGCCCAGATATCTACATTATCTACAACAGCAGTATTGTCCTTCACCAGCAGGTGAATCTGGCAAAACAACATCAAAACAGACAAACAAACACCAACATCACAGCCATGCCTCCTCAGGCATTAATATTAGAAACTAATGTGAAAGTCAGTCTCTGTGGCTGATGATAGTATACACAACATCTCTTTGGTTAATAAGCCTGTAACCCAAATCCATTGAGAGCCAGCACTCTAAGGATCTTCCTAGGTTTAAGCCGATGGAAAAACTAATGAGGTAAATCCCACTAAATAAGTACCCACAGTTTTGTTCAGGAGAGGAAGAATTTCATGGAGACCTTTTAGCAACAAAATTCTTAAGTCAGTACAATACATAAATGCATTAAAAGGACTCATATAATGAGAATAGACCTTTCAAAATGGTCTGGCACACAATAAAATGTAAGACAAACAATTATTTCTGGGGAAAAAATGTCAGTGTATAAATGTCCTGGAACTATTGGACATACCTTCATACAAGGTAAAAGGGTTTTCGCACTTTGACCAAAAAGACATGAAAGAAATAGCAAAGTAGAGAGAAAAGACTACTGGTTGCTCCTCTGTTTATCAGAAGAGTAGAATTCTAGTCACCAGGCATGGGAGACAGTTGGATGGCACAGTGTATGGGGTACTAGGAATGCAATCAAGGAGATATATGTTCAAATCTGCTGCCTGTCTCAGTTTCCCCAACTATAAAATGAAGATAATAGCACCACATTTGTATGAGTTGCAAGTGAGACAATATTTGTAAAGTGCTTAGCACGGTGCCTGGAACTTAGTAGGTGCTATATAAATGCTTGTTTTTTCTCTCTTTCTTGATGTTAAGACTGACAGGAAAGTTAAGTAATTTTTAATTCTGTCCTCCAGAAGAGAAAAGGCAAGCCAAAGAGAATGGAATCCAAATTTTTTATTTTCTGTCTTTCAAATAGATAAAAGAGAGTGAAGATAACTGCTCCTCTGATCAATTAAAGTAAAAGAAGGAATGGAGAAGAAAGTAGAACTAAGCTTCTGGTATCTGACTCAACTACTGTAGAAGAAAAGAGCAACCAGAACAGCTGTGTCATTAAACTACACCCACTATAACTGCTTTAACCAGGCTACATGCCCCTAGTTCCATTACTTCTTAACTGTGCCTATCTTTCTGCAAGAAGCAGGCAATATCTTATCCTTTACAACCCAACATCTTCCAGATATGCAAGTGAGAAGAGACACTTTCTTCCAGGTGAAGTAAAGGAATGATTTTAGAATCAAAGGGGTCCTTCCCTATTAATAATTGAAAAAAAAACCTGTCTCCTATATCCAGTAAATATGACCTATTAGAGCTTAATTTCATGACTTGGGGCTGATTTGAAAAAGGGTAAGATATTAGTACATACCTAGTAGACACCAAAAGCTAATTATGAAATTGCCAAGAATGGTAGACAGGTGCCTAAATTGCTGAACCTGGCAGGTTGATGAAACTAATCATTATGCCCAACACATTATGAATAAGTAGGCAATATCTTTAACACCAGAATGTCTTAGAAAGCAACTGACACTTAAGGCCATGGACTTGTTGCCTACTTTCTCTTTGATATTTCCTCAATTTACCACACACATATTTATTCATATTTGTGGGTGTATACACATATGTATGTATATCTGTTTTTCTATTTAGACTTGAGATGTACAGAATAGTAGTATACAAGTATCCCCAATTATAATATGAGCTTCTTCTCCAAAAAAATAATAATAATAATAATAATAAAAAAGGGGTGGCTAGGTGGCGCAGTGAATAGAGCACCGGCCCTGGAGTCAGGAGTACCTGAGTTCAATTGCGGCCTCAGACACTTAACACAAAAACTAGCTGTGTGACCTTGAGCAAGTCACTTAACCCCAACTGCTCTCCAAAAATAATAATAATAATAATAATAATATGAGCTTCTTGAAGGCAGGACTATGTTTTGCTTTCCATTGCATGCCTAAACATAGCTTAGTGCCTGGTTCATCATCAGTGTTTGTTGATTTGACTTGACTTGACTATCAAAAAGAAAAAGTTGAGCAAAAGTTGCAGTTAATGGAAGGAGAACTGATCTTAGAATCAGGATGACTTAGGTTTGATACATGCTTTAAGGACGTATTAGGTAAATGACCTATCTAAAGTCACCTGATCTTTCTTAAACTTAGTTTACTTATTGGTAAAATGTGTGTAATAATAAGACTCTGCCAAGGTTGTTGTAAGGATCACATGAGATAATTGCTGTAAAGTACTTTACATATCTTTAAAATTCTATATACATGTTTGATGTTATTATAATTACATTTTTTCCTACTAATACTATTAATACTATGGTCCACATGCCATAGAAATATTCACATCAAAACAAAAACAAAACCCTGAAACTTATATTCTTTTATGACCTGATAAAATCAAAAGAACAAGAAAAAAATTTTTCACAGAGATTTCACAGAACAAATAACTTCAGTTTATCAGGCTGGTGGTGTCCTAAATCACTTTTATTTGACACAATTTTGAGGGGGACATGTTGGTTTTTTAAAAAGCTTTCTTTTTATTTCATTGTAATAAAGGACCTAAAACATGTTTATGCTACAAACTAACTTTACAATATAATTCTTCTATTGATTTCTTTAATATGTAACCAGGAAGTTTTTAATCCAAAATAAATTTGAATATATTTGACTTCTATGATCTTCTCTCTGCTTCCATAGAATTTAAATAACAAGACAGAGATAATTTGTCCTTTGAGAAGTACTTTCTACTCCTAGACATTCTAAGACTTCCTACATGGTATGATAAGTTATAAAGTGTTATTGGGACACTCTATACAATAGATTTTATAGCTCAGAATTGTAGGATTTGTTTTTAAAAACATTCATTAAAATCAGATTTAGATTGAGGATATTTGGGAGTGAAACTCAGTTCCACCTGTCTTTTGATTGACATAAAATTTAGCAATTCATATGATTTTACTGGTCCTCAGTCTCTTCATCTATAAAATGAGAAGTCTCACAAAAGATAATTGGTCAACATGCATAATTTTAAATGATTAACTATGAAAATTGTTCCAAGTGACTGATATTAGAGTAACACAAATCAAAAACAACAAAATACCCCCAAACTTCTGAGATTTCACCTTAGACATAGCAAATTACCATGTAATAAAAATGGAAATTAAGAAGTTGAATTTATAACAAATGAAGAATAGATAAATGAAAATATTAGCAATATTGTCCAATAATATGCCAATAAAACAGAGAATCTAAATGAAATGGAAGAATTACTTCCTTAAATCCAAAATACCCAGATTAACAGAATAAGAAAGAGGACTTATATATGAATGATCCAATCTCATTTTTTTAAGGTTGGACATAATAAAAAATTCTCAAATTAAAAAAAACAGATGGAACATTGATATGCAAGCAGATTTAATAAAAATTTTCAGGATAATTCGCTCCAGTATTATAAGTCTTGTTTAGAAAAAATAGGAAAAGGGGTATTAATCCAAGTTGGGAGAGAAAGCCTCAAGGCTGCAGGTTCCCTACCTCTGGATAGAGAGAAAGTAAATAGGTGTACTGGCACTGAAAATTCTGTCAGTATGGGAATACCTCACATTGGTTAAGCACCCAGGGAGAGGTTATTGTTTGTCCTTAGTTCTATAACATGACCATGATGACAGGAAGGTGATGCTGTGACTTGCAAGTGAATTGTATTTAAGTGAGGGAGGATTGTGCAAAGTCTCCAGCCCTCACTTTCTCCTCCAGTCTCACCTGGGTTCAATGGCAAGACATAGATCAGGATAGCTGGAGATGGCCCCAGATACACTGGGAGACCTTGGCCTTTTAAAGTTGTTTCCTATGTCTGTTTGACTGAGGCAATGCCCATTTAGTGATTATGGTTAGGTAAGACATGAGGCATTTGTCTCTTTTACCTAGTCAAAATAAGAATCAGTCTGGGAGGGAAAGACCCTTAAGATCTGGCAAAAACAGAAACTATTGCCATTTACATTCACTCTGAGCCATTGTTGGCCAATCAAGAAAGTCAGAGTGATTTGGATTTAAAAAGTGGTCCTTAAGAAAGAAATCTAGTCCTCAAACCCAAAGGTTTCGGTGATCAAAATATACCTTCATGTAGGTAGAGCACTTGCAGGTCACAATATGATATGCTTTATGGACAGAGGGAGAAGAAGGAGAAGAGGAGAGGAAAGGAGGGGAGGAAACCAAAGGGGAGGATAGGGGTGCTTTTGTTGCTCAACTGGAACTAAGCAGTTGAGTCCTCAGTGGGGTAGCTCATGCTATTTGTCCTTCATTCTTGAAGAGGACCATGACATCAGGAAGGTGATACCTTGACTTGCAAGTGAACTGATTTGAGAGAGGGCTGTGCAAAGTTACCTATCCCATTTTCTTCTGGAACATTTAAGTCCAGTGGCAAGATATAGATCAGAATAACTGGAGATGTTCCCCCCTCACTCCAACAGGGAGAGCCTACACAATAGAGAAAGAGGTCACAGCGCCAAATAGGGACACTGCCAGGCCCATAACATGGCCACTACCATGGGAAAAAATGCTAAATGACAGCTTTGTCGTCTACTATCCAGTTCTGAGACACAGATTGAGAAGGGGATCTACACACAGGGATAGCATTCCCTTTAGAGAGGCCCTGAATTGTGTACCAAGAAAAGGGAAAGTTCAGAAACAAGTAGCAGCATTTTGCCTTAGACCTCAGAATTAGAGAAGGATCTCAAAACATCTAGACCAGGCTACAGAGGAACAACAGGGACAAAAATCCCCCATCAAAGAGGAGCATACAGTTCTGTCACTATGAAACAACAGAACTTCCTAAGTGGCTGATAGAGGCTGAATAAAGAGACATGATGTTGCTACACTGATTGGAACTGCAATCATAAACTTGCCCAGTTAAATGTGGAGTAGCAGCAATTAGACCTTTAACTGAATTATGACACTTTAAAAGCACTGAGAGCTTGCAGGTTCCCAGTCTAAACTTTATATTCTTGAAAAACATAACATCCAATACCCCTAAGAAAACAACAATAGGACCAACTTCCACCATCCATCAAAAAATGTCACATAGCTCATCCATAAGCTCAAGTAAAAATCATGAATTCACGAAGAATGAGCAAACAAAAAAAGAAGTCCAATGTGAGCTTTTTATGGCCACTCAAGACACAAATGCATGAGAATGACTTCAAAATATCTGTAGGCAATACCTCAGAGAAAAATATTCAACTGGAAATCTTGAAACAGATGAAAGAAGAGTTAAAAAGTTTTTTTGCTTTTTTTTAGGCAAATGAAGTAAGAGTACTTGAAGGAGAAAATGGAAAAGTAATGAGAGCAATGGAAGTTCATAAGAAAATATAGGAATAATGTATATTTCTTTGTTCTAATGAGTAGTATATTTAAATGAAGAGCTAACATTATAAGTAATTGATAAAATAGAGGCCTTTCCAATGACAGCATAAAGCTAGTGTTAGAAATACTAGCTATTATGCTGACAAGTAAAAGAAATGGAGGGAATAAGCATAGGCAAAATTGAAAAAGAAATTATCACTTTGTGCAGATGATAATAGTTTACTTAGAAAAGACAAAAGTAACAAGTAAACTTGAATAGAAAAAATTAAAAATTTTGACAAAGTTTTAGTATATGAATTAAATCCACATAAATCAGATTTTGTATATAGTATCAAAAAAATTAGCAGGAAGACATAGGAAAGGAAAAAGATATCCCAAATACAAGAGGTGAAGGAAGAATAAAATATTTGGGAGTCTATTTATCATTTACAAGAATGACATGAAAACAACTACTAAAAGAACCAAAGTAATTAAGATATGCTTGCAGAGTACAGGGGAACCAAGCAACCATTCAGAGAGTAACTATTCTTGCTTTAACCTCCTTGGATCTGGATAACTGTCTTGAGTGGAGTTCCTGGGGTTTGTGGACAGATGCCAGAGCCTGTGGGGGCTGCAGAGAAGGCACCCTTCTAATTGCTCCAGCAACTGCAAAAACCCCAGTGATTTGGGACAAAGTTTTCTCCATTCTGAAAGCAGGGTTCTACCACAGCCAAGAGTTAAAAAGTCAAGTAATTGACTGCCAACATGAGCAAGCATAGAAAGTGTAATTGTACCATAAATTCCTTTTTCAGGGATGAGAAGGATTAAAGCATGGAACGGGAGGAAGACAATGAAGTTAGAACTCCTACATCAAAATCTCCCAAGAAAAATATGAGTTCGTTATAGGTTATGGAAAGACTCAAAAAGGATTTTGAAAAACCAAGTAAGAGAAGAGGACAAAAAATTGGGTAGAGAAATGAGAATGATGCAAGAAAATTGGGGGAAGCAAGTCAACAGCCTGAACAAAGGAAATAATGCCTTAAAAAATAGACTAACTCGAATGGGAAAAGAGACTCAAAAAGCCAATGAGGGGAAGAATGCCTTAAAAAGGAAAATTTGCAGGATGGAAAAGGAATTTCAAAAACTCACTGATGAGAATAATTCCTTCAAAATTATGTTGGAGCAAATGGAAGCTAATTACTTTATGAGAAATCAATATCCTATAAAAAAGATAGAAACAATTGAAAGAATAGAAGTCAATGTGAAATATCTCGTAGGAAAAAACACTGACCTGGAAAATGGATCCAGGAGAGAGCATTTAAAAATTATTGGACTACATGAAAGCCATGATCAATAAAGAGAGCCTAGACACCATCTTTCAAGAAATTGTCAAGCAAAATTACCCCACTATTCTAGAACCAGAGGACAAAATAGAAATTTAAAGAATCCACCAATCACTTCTTGAAAAAGATCCCCAAAAGAAAACTCATAGGAATATTATAGCCAAATTCCAGAGTTCCCAGGTCAAGGAGAAAGTACTGCAAGCAGTCAAGAAGAAACAATTTGAGTATTGTGGAAACACAATCAGGATAACACAAAACCTAGCAGCTTCTACAATAAGAGATTAAAGAGCTTGGAATATGATATTCCAATGGTCAAAGGATTAAGAGGATTAAAACCAAGATTAATCACCTACCCAGAAAAACTGAGTATAATCCTTCAGGGGAAAATATCATTATTCAACGAAATAGAGGATTTTCAAACATTCTTGATAAAAAAAAACAGAGCTGAACAGAAAATTTGACTTTCAAGTACAAGAACCAAGAGAAGCATGAGAAGGTCAGCAGGGGAAAGACATCATAAGAAACTTATTAAAGTTGAACTTTTTACATTTCTACTTGGAAAAATGATCATTGTAACTCATAAGACTTTTTTCAGTATGAAGACAGTTGAAGGGAATATATATGTGTATGTGAGTGCATGTATGTATGTATACGTATATACATACATACATATACACACATATATGTGTGTGTGTGCGCATGTGTGTATGTATGTATAGGAGGGTGTAGGTGTGTATAAATAAAAAGCTCTGATAGTTTGGATAGCCTTTCTTAATATTCGTACCAGGAATTAGACTGAGAGAAATAGGCAGTTAGCAGTTACATCAAATCTTAAATAACAAGCTCAAACAATCAGCTTAAAATGTGATTATAATCTCACATTGGTTAAGGAACATCTTTAAAGTGAGCCTCAAATAACCTGAATTCATTTCTATATTTATTCTTGTTCACAAAAATCAAATCTCCCATCAGGTTTATAAATTATTTCTCTAATAGATTTGCATCTACTTCTCAAGTGTCCCTATCTTCCTGGAACTATGTTTAATCTGAACTCATACTGTAATCCCTATTTCTAACCCAATCTTCATTTACCTTTTCAACCCTCTGATCCCCATTACTAACATAACTGTTCTATACTAGAATCCCAGAATAGATAAAACAAAGAAATTAATGTCTAGCCTCACAAACTGATTAATTATGTACATAATTATTCCCATAATATTCTACAAGAATGTCCTTAAAACAGCAAAAATTCATACATTTGCCTCATGCCTAACTATCCATTGATTTGTCATCAAGATGAAAAGTAAGTACTTGATTGGACAAAGCATCCAGATGCAGTATGGTCTCAAAACCCTTTTACCTTAACATCAATTTACTTTCATTGAGTTACAATATACCACAAAGACTGACCAGGACGTAAACACATAAGGAAATCCTTTTAACATCTTCCCAGGATTCCCCTTCTAAATTCTAAATTTGTACTAAAAACCAATTACTAGAAATCAATTTTGTTGACTTTAAAGGCCAGTAAAACTTCTTTAGAGGCCCTTATTGTAACTGCTGCTCCTTTCCACCCTTCCTGGTGGGGAGTGGTGAAGTTCTCTTCCTAAACTAATCTGTGATAAATCAAATAACTCTTTAGGCAATTCACCTGATATTCCCAAATCTCAGGGTCCCATCTAGAAACTTCAGAGAACTCACTGTTAGTTCAAATATTAAAAATCCATAAAAATTGATAAAATGACCAGAAATCTTACAAAGTCTTTGTATAATTACTAACTTTCCCTTCACAAATTTTAAACTTGTCATCTTATAAAAGCCAATTGTTAGTGATTCTTTTTAGTCTTTTGTACATAGACTTGCTACTTCTCAGTATTTAGGAGCTTCATAACTAAAATAAGACCCCTTCCCAGAGTTGACAACCTAAAATGTTTCCAGGGACACCAAATTCCTCCTTTCCATACAAATTAATAATTCTAGGTTTTACAAAATTTACAAGAGGATTCACAGGGTCTTTTCTTCACATAATTACCAATTAGTACCTTTCACAATCATACTCTTGTAAATCCTTTATTTATGAACTGAAACTTCTGAAGAGGGTGCCCAAAAAGGGTTAGGGCTGCCCGAGACCCCAAAATACCAACATGCCAGGCCCTCTTGAAAGAATTCCATTCAAGACTTCTCAGCCAAGGAAAAAGTAAAGTTTATTGAAAGATATGGGGTAGACTCTTACAGAGTAAGTCTCTGCTAAGCTATTCTATGGTGCTCTCACACCACATGGAGGGAAGATAGGATTCTATATACAGAAAGGTTGTGGGAGGAATCTAGGGGTGGTTCAGGAGGAGATTGGGGAGGGTCTTTAGGAGGACTCAGATGAGGTCAGACTCCAGTAATGAGTGATTAAGGGTGGGAAGTTGCTTGAGTCTACCTGGAGACCATAGACAATGGTGGGCCAAGCCAGTTCAAGGGTGGTAACAGGAACATTAAGGGTGGGAAACTATTGGAACAAAGGGGGGGCTAAAGACTTGGACAGAGCCACAACTTAAGGCTCATGGCCTCAGGCAAATTTCTTCCCTGGGAAGGTTTACTTTCCCAGAGCTTGTACCTCAAAGATTCAAGGAGCTCAAAGGGGTTCCCAGAGCCTACACCTCATCACTTCCTTTAAAACAAAGACAAACTTGAAAGTTTATGATTTCTTAAATTACATAACATTTCAAAAAGTTATAACACATGATCAGAGTGTCCCATTCCTCATTTTTCCATTCCTCTGACAGTAAAATTCTTAATTTAACAACATTTAGACTATAAAAGAAACTGTCTTACTTATAACACAGATAGTCATGTACGTAAATTTAAAACTTTGAAACCAAAATCAAGTAATTACCAATCTGGTGACCTTAATTTTGTCCTTTACGAATTGCTTACAATTATATTAGTCCTATAAAAAACCTAGGATGTGGATACTACCATCCTCTTACTAAACAGTAAGCTAGGATAAACAAAGCTTTTGGGTGCCATAGAGAGAATCAATTTCTTAATTCCAAATAACAATATGCATGTATATATTCCAAGCTGAGACCCTAGAAGTCCATTGTCTCCAAATATTCTGAAGAAGGGGGGAGGGGAAGGAATAATTAAAGAGCACATTAAAGAGCACCTAACCAGATTAGTTTGATCCAGGAGGAAAAAAAATTTAAAAAAACCTTTTGATTATTCCTTTTTCTATTCTGTCTTCCAGAAATTTTTTTGTTTTTCTTTCTTTCTATCTCTCTCCTTTCCTAATCTTTAATCAAACTACCTCAGACATTTCAGATAAATAAAAAAAGAATTTCAGTTACCAATTTGGCACCACTTCCTCACCTTAGAAACTGGATGTTAAGAACAATTTTATCCTCTCACCCCACCCTCTTTCAGTTTGCCTTAATCTTCTCCTACATTCCAATCCTAGTCAAAGGTCAAAGAGTAAAGGAGGAGAAGGAAGACGTTTTTTAACAGTTCCCAAGGCTTTTTAATCTAAATAGTAAAATATTTTCTCTTCCTTGAACACGAAGACATACTTCACACAAAAACACAGAGAACTAACACAAAGTCTCAACCAGACCCAACAAGAAATCTAGACTATTCAAGTTAATTTCACTTGGTCATTTTCTTTTGCTAAAGTTATCTCCCAAGGGAATATCAGGTGGAATTGAAAGGGCTCTGTTTCCAATTCTTGACTCTGTTCCCAATTAATTTGCCTCTTATGGGTTAAAGTGAAATTTCCCTTGCCTCAGGGTCAGGCAAGAAAACTCGTCAGCCATCTTCTCCCATGCAGGTTCAAGGTCTAGCCAATTTTTGTCAATCTCCTGGTCCAGAAATTTTGGGGGGTTAGGGGGAACAGGGCATGGGGCTCAAAATCTGATCAGTTCTCATCAGAAAACCTCCTGTTAGGGTCAACTCAGAAATGAGCCTCTTGATCTCCCCAACTTCTGACCAGATTCAATTGACTCCACCTGAAGAGGTATAGGGTTAGGGTTAGGGGTGCTCAAGACCCCAAATTGCTAACTCACTATGTCCTGTCAAATGAATTTTACTCAAATCTTCTCTCAACCAAAGAAAAGCAAAGTTTATTAAAAGTTTGCCATATTGTGTAGACTCTTAAGGAGCCTAGGTATCTGTGATGCTTGCATTGAACAAGTGGGCCAGAGCAAGTCTGTGCTAGGTCATTCTATGGTGCTCTCATACACAGAGGCAAGATGGGGTCTTAGATACCGAAAAGTTGTGGGAGGAATATAGGATTGGTCTAGAGGAGGGGTTTGGGGAGGGTCTTCAGGAGGAGTCAGATAAGGTCAGACTAGTAATGAGTTTGGGAAGGGGTTTCAGGAGGAGTTAATGAGGTCAGGTAACAGTTGATTTGGATAGATATTTTGATAGGCTCAGAGGTAGGAAGTAGATGGACAATGGAGGGCCAAGCTAGTAATAAAGATCTGGGCAGAGCCACAATGAAAGGCTTAGGGCCTCATGCAAATGCCTCATCAAGTGGGAAGATTCAATCAGAGTCCAAGGGAGTTCCCAGAGCCTGTACCTCAAAGATTCAAGGAAAACTCAAGGGGGTTTCCAGAGCCTGCACCTCATCTTACCCACCACCAAGTCACCCTGGCCTCCCCTTACCTGGGTCTCTGCACAGACTTCCTCTTAAGTAATCTTGTTTCCCTGTTTAGGCATTTTCTGCTCTCAGCTTCAGACTCCATTGGACCTCACTCTCAACAGAAGGGAGTTGCTCCCCCACCTCGCCAACATACCACTGGAAAAACCCAATGGGATTTCTTGCCTTTTGGTCAAGGCTGAGGAGCTCTTCCTCTCCTCTCCAGAGAGGAGTCTGAAAAGTCTAGGTGGAACCTCCAAACTGTGTGAGATGAAAGAGTTAAGAGTCTGGGTGTGAGTCTGAGGTCAGAAAAGGTCTTTATTCATTCTCATGAGAAAGTGCTCTTTGCCTCTGTTGCTCAAATGGCATCTGCCAGGGAGAGAGCAACATGTGGAAGCAAGCCCATGGTTATATACCCCCTAACACAGAAACCCCATCTCCCAACTGGACTTCACTCTCATTGGTGGGGAAGCTGCCTCACAATCTAAGCACAGATATCCATCTTGGAGACAAAGAACAGGGAAACATGTGGGTTTCCAATGCAAGGTCAGGAAAGCAGTTTTGTCCTTATTTTGCATATCTTGTGCTGGGGAAGATCTCCACTGCTCTAAGTCCCAGATTCCTGTAAGGTCAGGTGATTTCTAAACTTAGGCTTAATAGATTGATGTTTCAGAATGGGAAAACTTCACTGCAATTTATCTCTCACACTCTTACAGAAAACAGATTTTTTTTTTAGACTTGGCCAATGTAAGAATTTATTTTTGTTGATTATTCATATTTCTTTAAAAAATTTTAGATATTTTTTCAATTGAGAGAGAAAATTTGAAGGACAGAAGGTAGATTTCTTTAACCAAAAAAGGTAAATTATGTGTGTGTGTGTATGCATAAATGTATTATGTATAGGTATATATATGTGTGTGAATATATATATATGGTGGGGGTGTGGGTGGGTGTGGGTATACACACATATGCACCCATACACATTTTAAAAGTTCAGAGAAACCAGGTTGAGAACAACTTCAGACATTTGATGAACAACCTATGCCTTTCAAGGACTAAGTGGTTCTGTTCTCCATGGCTATATCCTACTTACATGCTTCATTGTGCCATAGGTATAATTCTGGTTTCTTGGAAGCTCTGGAAAGGCCAAAACAATCTAGAAAGGCATTGAATATGTGCATTGGAGCAGCCTTTTTGTCTCTCAGCTGAGGAGTAACCTAAATTAACAGAAACTAAGCTTAAGTGAGCTAGGCCACAGGATGATGAATTGTTCAGTGCCAGAAATACCCAAAAGTCAATACAGCAAAGTGATCTGTATCAGTAAAGGAAGAAACAATCCTGGTGCCATAGGCACCTGAAGTATTGAAAGATGCCTGCTTTACTTTAAAAGATCTTGAAAATCTACCTCTGACAATGGTTTGTGAATGCTGGGAGGTTGAAATAATCAAATGTGACTAATGGGAAGTAACTGAAACAAAATGCCAGCAAGCTTCCTATAATTTTGATGGTCTTAGGATTCTGATCCTTATTATTTAATTCATACTATTGTTCCTCTTAAACATGCTTATGCTTGTCTGTATATGTGCAACTCATTACTACCTTAGTTTTCTTTACACTTTCATTTTTCTTCCATTTAATTTTTAGCTAATTTCTTTCCTATCTATGACTATTAACTACTTAGCAATATCGTGATTAAATATTTATCTTGACCAGAAGGTATAGATTGTATCTACACAACTTCTGTGCATTCATTCTTGCCTGTGACATTACAGGATAATTTGCTTCCAGGAAAGGTCAGACATTTAAAAACACAAAAAACAAAGAAACTTTCTCAGTCACTTTTAGGAATACTATGTTAGGTCAGTGGAAAGACAAAGTTCATAAATGGCAGTTTTGTGATTACAAAGAAGGCAGAAAAATTCTCTTAGGCTTCGAATGACCTTTACTATTTCTTTTCTTTCTTAATTATTTATGTTTCAATTAACTGAAATTTCACTTATTTTCTCAATTAACTTTATTTCCCTTCCTTCCAGTTGCAATGGGGGCAAAAAAGCCTTATAACAAATGTGCAATGGCAAACAAAACAAACAGTAACATTCTATTCATCTATAAATACCCACCTCCTCCATGAAGTCTTCTTCAGTCCTCCTGCAAAGATAAAATAATCCCTTCTCAGAAAACTCATCGTATTTATTACACATATGTTTTTTTGGATTTTATCACATTCAGTTCTGCATTAGAGCTCTTTGTGAGTTTTTTTATATTTTATGATCTTTTTTAAGGTTTATTTTCCCTAGGAGATGACTAGCATCCTGAGAGCATAACTCTAGAAACTCACAAAATGCAGTTAAATAAGTGGTCGATGAGTATTTGTGGTAAATGAGAGTTCATTGACTACCTGAAATGGTATATGGTAGATTTAATGGGAAATAAGTGTAGAACATATAAAAGAGAAAGGTTATATTCATCCTTCCTAAAAGATAATATATAACATGCCTTAGTTTCTCCTTTTTCAGGATAGTATCTTCTCAAAACAGTATGACTATACTTCACACTTCCTGACAGACTTGTAGTTAAAAAATAAATAATTGCTATTTATTTACTCATTAAAAGCAGAATAAATTATGTAACTATAGCAATGGAATGTGTAACGACAACAGAAATTAATAGTTTGCAACCTGGTATGTGATTGAAGCACAGCAAAAAAAAGTATTCTAAGCAATGTTGAAAAGGGACCTGTGGACCTCTAATTTCGTTTTTTAAAAAATCAGCATAATATGAATTTCCTTTTGTAGTCTCAGGTCGTCTCCCATTCTCTTCACCCCTCCCAGCTCTGCCTCCCACTCAAGCATCAAGTGACATTATTGGATTCTACTATTAACCAGACAGTGTTGGCTTCAGATACACACACAAACACATACACCACCTCCCACACAGACATGTGCATACACACACACACACACACACAAGCTTAAACTTTTGTACACTATATCGTTTTTTAGCTATGAAAGGAGCTAGGGAAAATAAAACAGCTGTAAGATCAATATGAACCGTTTTTTTCCATATACTCTAGCCTAAAGAAAAAAAAGGGAAATTTGGAAAGGTGTAATGAGAATCTGGTTGGAGAAAGTGTTCAAATTTTCATGTTTAGATACCTGAAAAAATAGTATCAGTTTATGTAACTGCCAAGAAAGAAACAGATCCTTGAGCCTTATGGGTCTCCAAAAACAGAGAACATAATTATTGTTGAACCCTATGTTGTGTTGTATGGATAACTATCAAGTCTTCCTGTTTATCCTCTCTTTATGGTAAAGTCAATAGAATGTCTGCTTGACATATATTTATGAGTTTTTGAGAGTGTATTCTATCATTTAATCAGAGCTGGTTGCTAAGGAGGATACTATCAAGGGTACAATGACCATCCAGGACAGCTAGTATGGACTACAAACAGGACTATTAATCCCCAGCCATCTAAATCTATTTTTGCAAAAGATAGTCCTTAGCATTACCAGACATCAGAGAGTAGATAAATCAATGCAGGTCATTACCACTGTTCAATGAATAGCTCAAAGCTCAAATCCCACTAAAAGTAGATTATAACATCTCATAAATTTTATATAATTTGAAAATTATAAGGAACAACAGTCTTCTAGTCCTACTATCCTGAAAAAAAGAATCCTCCCATAACATACCCACCTAATTGGTCATCTAGACTCTGTTTCAATGACAGGGAACTACTAAATATGGAGATACTGCCATTATACTTATGGACAACACTAATTCTTAAAAAGGTTTTTCTCTCATGTAGCCAAACTTTGCCTCCTTGAAACTTCCTCTCTGGGTTGCTTTCTCCAGCCAAATGAAGTGTTTATCTAATCCTATAAGACAATCTTTCAAGCATTTCAAAATAGCTATCATGTTTTTCCCTAGTTTCCTTTTTTCTTTTTCTTTTTCTTTTTTTTTTTTTTTTTGCTTTTTGGAGGGCAAAAGTCATTTGCCCAAGGTTAGATTTTGTTTTAAGTGTCTGAGGTCAAATTTGAACTCGGGTCCTCCTGACTCCAGGGCCAGTGCTCTATTCACTGCACCACTTAGCCACACCAAGTTTTCATTTCATTAAACAATGTACAAGACCTTTGCCATTCTAGTTTATCTATTATGTACAATCTCCAAACCAAACAAGCCTTCACAATGTGCCATTGAGAATTTCAAAATAAACTATTCCAGATGTGGTCAGACCAGGACAGAATTTAGCAGAACTATGGCCTCTTTCTTCCTAGGAACTAATATTTCCTTATGTATTATGCACACATGTATAGAGAGTACACATATGACATTGTTGTTGCTATGTTGTTGTGTTTGTCCTTCATTTTCAAAGATGACCATGGCATCAGGGAAATGATAACATGACTTGAAGTGGGTTTTGATTTAAGTGAGGGAGGGATGTGCAAGGTCACCAGCCACACTTTCACCTCCAGAGTCATCTGGATCTGGTGAACAGATATTCATCAGGATAACTGGAGATGACCCAGGATGCAATGGGAGACCCTGGTCTTTTCAGGCCAAGGCCTTTTTACATACTCACTTAGAGAGAGGTAAAGTCAATTCAATTTATAGACCTCTTTAAGAAGTGAGTCAAAGGATGGCCCCTTTAATTAGGAAAAAAGAAAAAGAAAATCAAGCTGGGAGGAGAAGACCATTAGTGTTAATTCTTTTCTATATTTTCTATATATTCTATGTATTTACTCTTTCCTAGTATATGAAATATTATGTTTATATCTTCCCATACATATAAAAAATGTTCTATAGTCTACAAAATTTCCACTTTCTAACCTATAATGGTCCTTTCAAAACCTATTCAATAGTCTTGCTTATAATATATTTAAATTCATTTTCATTGAGAATACTTAAATATATCTGAGTATAAATGATTTCTTTCCAGTTGTTTTAATTGCTAGATGTTTTTCTACATGCCAGACAATTTACAATTGAAATGTTTACAATACTCATTTCTCTCTTAATTAGTGCCATTTTGTAGTTACGTGTTGACCTGGACTTTGACATGTCTCCTATCAACTTTCTAATAACTATGCCAAATGAGGAAAGCATAGCTGAGAACCTTGACCTATCAGCTGAAATAAGCTATATCTGAAGATGGAGAGAGATCAAAAGCCTACCCATAGCTATTTGTCAATTGGCAGGTAGAAAGGTTACTATGTGTAATTAATTTTCCTAGTTAGACTATCTGAGAAAGTCATATATATGATGAAAAAGGTTTCATATGAGGATTTTTCTGCTTCCATTTCTCTTTTCTTCAAGTTGCTGTCTTTTAAATTATATTTTTATTTTCCCTCAATTACACATTATGACAATTTTTAACATTTGTGGTTATTTTTAACTTTTGAGATTTAATTTCTATCCCTCTCTCCCCTTGCTTCTCCCTTAGATGACAAGCATTTTGATATAGGTTATGCATGTGCAATCATGCAAAACATTTCCATAGTAATAATTTTTTTACAAGAAGACAAAAGGAAGGACAGAAGAAAGGAAGAGAGGGAGGGAGGAAGGGAGAAAGGAAGAAGGAAGGAAGGAAGGAAGGAAGGAAGGAAGGAAGGAAGGAAGGAAGGAAGGAAGGAAGGAAGGAAGGAAGGAAGGAAGAATGGAAAAAGATGGGTATTCAGAAAGTATCATTCTTTCTCTGGAGAAGGATAGCATTTTTTATCGTGAGTCCTTTGTTATTGCCTTGAATCATTGTATTACTGAGAAAAGCTAAAGCACTCGCATTTTTCAATTGTACAATATTGCTGTTACTGTAAATGTTCACTTGCTTCTGCTCACTTCGCTTTGCATCAGTTTATGTAAGGGTTTCTTTTCGTGTGTGATTTTCTGAAATCATTCTGCTTGTCATTAGTGTCGCATTTTTTCCACATTCCTTCCATCATTTATAATTTTCCTTTTTCGTATTATTAACCATTCTGATATGAGTGAGGTGGTACATCAGAGTCGTTTCAATTTGCATTTCTCTAATCAATAAAGATTTAAAGCATTTTTCATATGTTTCTAAATAACTTTAATTTCTTCACCTGAAAACTACTTGTTCATATCCTTTAATCGCTTATTGGGAATGAATTGTGTTCTTATAATTTTGATTCAGTTCTCTATATATTTGAGATATCTATCATAGATAATTGTTACAAATTTATTTCTGTTTCTTTTTTGTTTTCCTTCTCATTTTAAGAAAAACTTTTTAAATTTTACATAATCAAAATTATCCATTTTTAATGCTGTTTCACTTGATCCTAAATTCTTCCCTTATCTATAGATCTCACAGATAAATTATTCCATGCTGTAATAATTTGCTTATATCGTCACCCTTTATGTGAAAATCATGTACCCATTTTTATCTTA